>PITA01009108.1:0-79840 GCA_004023965.1 Spilogale gracilis | reverse complement strand
TCTATATTTTCATTGTTAGTGTATAAGAAAGCAACTGGGGGTGCCTGGGTGGCTCAGTTGGTTAAGCAACTGCCTTCAGCTCAGGTCATGATCCCGGAGACCCGGGATCGAGTCCCACATCGGGCTCCCTGCTCGGCGGGAAGCCTGCTTCTCCCTCTCTCACTCCCCCTGCTTGTATTCCCTCTCTGGCTATGTTTCTCTCTGTCAAATAAATAAAATCTTAAAAAAAAAAAAAAAAAAGAAAGCAACTTATTTCTGTGCATTGATTTTTGTGCCGCATTACTGAATTGCTGTATGAGTTCTAGCAGTTTGGGGGTAGAGTCTTTTGGGTTTTCCATATAAAGTATCATGTCATCTGGGAAGAGAGATTCTTTGACAATTTGAGTACCTTTTATTTCTTTTTGTTGTCTGATTCCTGTTGCTATGATTTCTGACACTATGTTGAACAATAGTGGCGAGAGTGGGCATCCTTGCCTTGTTCCTAATCTCAATGGGAAGGCTGTCAGCTTTTCCCCACTGAGAATGATATTCACTGTGGGTTTTTCATAGACAGATTTTATGAAGTTGAGGAATGTTCCCTCTACCCTATACTTTGAAGAGTTTTAATCAGGAACAGAGGCCATATTTTGTCAAATGCTTTTTCTGCATCAATTGAGAGAACCATGTGGCTCTTCTCTCTTCTCTTATTGATTTGTTCTGTCACATTGATGATTTGTGAATGTTGAACCACCCTTGCATCCCAGGGATAAATCCCACTTGGTCATGGTGAATAATCTTTTTAATATACTGTTGGATCCTATTAGCTAGGATTTTGTAGAGAATCACCAAGGCGCTTAAAAGAGATTCCCTTTTAATTTATTTCCCATTGGCATATGGTAGGTGAACGTATACCAACCTGAAATTGTGACTTTGTTAAACATTGCTCACAAAAGTGATTGGCTAAATATGATAATGGGCTGAGAAATTATGCAAATAGGATAAAAATGAAGAAAACATTATGAATATTCATATTACTATGGAAGTGAGCAGTTTCAGATCATACAGTAACTGAGGTCTTGTTGTGTCTCATGTGTCTTATGCAAGTATGATTTTCCTTCCCTGATTCTGAAACAACAGTCTGACTTCTGTGAAGAGTAGAATCACAAAATGGATGTGATCAGATTTCTTAAAAAATCTCTTTGAAGAAGGAAGGACTGATGAAAATTGTGGCACAAAATTTGTGTCTAGCAAGATTCAAGACCTCTCCCCAACTCCTGTCCATTTGGTTTTGAAAATCTGGATTTAATTTTCATTTCAAAAACTTAATGGACTGAACTATCTCGGGAAGTATTAACTTTGCACATTCCTGGGTCCTCTCATCCACTGGTGCTATGGTTGCAATGACTAAGGCCCGGGAATGTTGAGTCAGAACATGGGTTTGCTGTTGTGAATGTTGCTCCCTTGCAGAGAATTATACTGATAAATGTTACCGTTTCCAGATGCGGAGCCTAAATACCTGATTGTTGTGCGGCCTGCTCCTCCTCCAAGTCAGAAGAAGTCATGCTCAGGTATATTTTGTTCATTTTTCCAATCTTATTAACTTTAACCAGGCCTTGTCATTTCTACCCATGGAGACCAAGAGCCCTGGGGATGCCTTGGGAATGTGCATTAGAATATGTAACATAGGTGAGTGCTGTGAATTGTGTAAGACTGATGAATGAATCACAGATGTGTACCCCTGAAACAAATAATACATTATATGTTAATTTAAAAAATAGGGCAAAAAAACCCTATACATACAAACCTGAGGAATTTAGACAAATCACTGAACTTCTCGGCATCTTCTTTCTCCTGCATGCCAGGGTCATTGTGAGGGTTAAATGAGTTCATGCATGTGTGGCCCTGTAGGACAGCGGCTGGCCCGTAGTGTGTGCTCACTTAGAGTAAACGCCTGAATCTACTTAGCAGTGTGTTAACTCAGGTCTGTGCTGGTGCTTTCCAGATTTTAAGGGCAAAATCTGATGCCTAACCTTTTTTGAAGGAGACTATTCACATTTCAAAAGCATCACTCCTTTATATGCATGGTAAATGGGTTAGAACATGAGTTTTACTTTACTCCCTCTCTCTCCCTTAGGACCCTCTTTTATTTAGTGCAACCTGAGGCCAAGGGCTGCTTTCCTAGAACAGCAACACAACACCGAGACTCCCAGGGAGAGAGAGAGAGACTGGAAATAGGAAAGTAAATAACCTATGAATAAATGAGTAAAAACATTCTCTACATGACTAGAGAAAGATTAAAATCTTAAATTGTCCCAATTTCATCACTAAAACTTCTTCTCAGATCAAATAAGCAGGCCATTGCAGTCAGAACCTAAAAGAGATGGGAATATGCCTTTACCGTCCGATCTCACATCTCCCTGACTGTAGATCACTGATAAAAATATTTTGCTTTTCTTTTGCATTTATTAATGTGAACTGTTCTTAATATTTCCTAATCATGTTCATCTTTTATAGCACACTAGATGTCAAGCAAAAGGGATCTCTTTGGTTTGTTCTGTGTTTCTAGAGCGATGAAATGGGTTGGAGGAGCATAGAGATCTTCAAATACACTGAGCAAACAGGCGCTTTGCAGCTGTGAATTGTGTCTTCTCAATGCATCAGCCAAGCCTGTTTCTAGAAATTTGTTGCCACGGTCCCCTCCCCTCCTTCTGTTGGTTTTCACTTTTTTTTAGGGAAGCAGTGAACAGTCAAGCATTTTGAAAAATACAAATTCCTTTTCCTGGCTTCCTAAATTCTCCCAAACTGTGAGGGAAATTTCAGTGACTCCTTATAACTTATAATGAGAGTTGTCATTTCAAGATGTTATTTCAAAATATTTAATAAAGTCAGGAAGTATTAGCATGGATCTGTGGGGTTCTGGCTTCATGTTCATCAAACTATTTCTCAAGACAAATATACAAAAATGTGTAAGGGATGTCAAAAGAGGGATCACACCTTAGCCACACTTTGTAACTTTATTTGGGAACTTCTATGACACTGGCCTTGAAACTATTTTTCCCTTTGGGATGACCAGCTCAGGAAATTGTTTCATCTTACTCAGGATATAATACCCCACCTTTCCTCTCAGGCAACAGATGTAATTTTTTGTAATCTGCATTTGAGAATGATACAATGACTAATGCATTTACTTTGATTCAATTTATATCTGCATCCGCCACATAAATTTTAATCATTTTTATACTAAGATCCAAACTTACTGAAATAATTATTTTATGGTTATGAAGGCCTTAGTTCCCTTGGAGAAAGGAAAATATATCTTTTGTCTCTAACTGGCATAATCCTCATATAGTGTGAATATGCCAATGATGTAGTAAAAAAAAAAAGGAAAGGAAAAAAAAGTAGATTGCAGTTCAGAAGATGGAGATTTAAGTCTTGACCTCGTTCTTGGTATGACCTTGAAACTTCTGGGCCTTATTTTTCATTTGTAAAATGAGAGAGTTGTATTATATTAGTGGAAACTAACTCAGGGGTGGAAAAAGGAATATCAGAATCCCTCAGGCCTTTGTCAAACTACATAAACCCCTTACTCTCACCAGGTTCTAATCTACTTTCTTTGGAAGTCAGACTTGGGTTCTTGGGATCACAATCATGCAACGTAGCATTACAGGTGGAACTGGAAAATTTTATGGTGAAGGATAAAAGCATGTTTGCAAACAAATGAACAGCTATCCTTGACAGTTATTTCAACTATCTTTTTAAAAATTTTGCTCTATTATCATGAAACATTTGGCCACCAGTAGGCTTATATGTGTTCTGGGCTGAGAAGGTTTTTCACTAGAACAACAATTCAAAGAACTTAAATTTACCAGAAGCAGCAACGGTGGCACAATTTTAAAGGGAATTTGGTTCAGATAACTTCCACCAACTCATACAAGAGGTACCTTCTTACCTATTATTTGCTACTGTATTAAGTCAAAATAACACAAGTTCTTCCTATAGGAAATACAACAGGCATGGTCTCATGAAATGAAAGACGGAATACAATGGAAATAAAAAGAATGTTTTATGTTCTGCAGAATTTTATTAGATATCTTATTGCATTTTTAGGTTATTTACAGATTTTCTGTTATGAGCCAGTGTTGGTTTCCATGGCAAAGGATCTTCATTGCTCTCTTTCACTGACCCCATTCCTGAAGTTCCAAATATTTTTGAAGATGCAAATACCATCCCTCTCACCCCATATACTGAAAAGAATCTAAAGTGGATTATCACCATCACTTGTCATTGCCCAAATCCAATTTGTCCCATCAAAACATATGTGCTTCCTATGTCATCCCTATTCTTTCAGAAGCATTAGGAGCGTATAAAAAAGAATGTGTAAACATTTTCCATTTAGATACTTACTGTAAAAAAATGGGGGGATGGGGCTTATTATAATAGTATGACAAGGGATTTTACACTTCTAAACTGGTTTTGAAAAAGAATATAACCTACAAGCCAGACATTAAGCCTTCTTTTCTCATCTTTGGTGTTCTTTCACACTAAGTCATGGTCTTGGGAAAAGGAGGAGAACCAACATGCTTTTATTGTATCTGTAAAAGAAACGAGGTGAGCAATGTTTTTGCATTATTTATTTCACTGGTAATAGCTACAACTTTCATATCCATCCCTAACCTATAAGAAAATGAAGCCTACGTATGATTGCATATAGTTTACATGTATCACCCATATATGGGTACATATGCATGCATATATCTACACACATAAATCTCAAAATCATATTTTGTTTGGTTTATGCTTAAATTTATGGGCAAAACATTGGTGATATTTGTGTACTCCATGAGAAGAAAAGGGACTTGATGCTTTCATGCTCTTTATCTTCTTCCCAAGTCATTTTTATGCATTCTACCCCAATCATAAAAGCATACTGTACTACCAGAATTAACCTGCACGTTACCTCCATAGGTAAAGCACGCTCTCGCAAACCTCTCCAGCTGGTGGTCGGCACTCTGACACCAAGCTCCGTATTCCTGTCCTGGGGTTTCCTCATTAACCCACACCATGACTGGACATTGCCAAGTCACTGTCCCAATGACAGGTAATTCATCCTAACGAAGGATTTTTTTTTTTTAATTTGAAAATTTCCTCTTGCTTTTAGTAGGATCTGTACATGCTTTGGGAGGATGTATACATGTCAGAGGCATCAGCACATATCGATCATCGATTAGCTATACAGCTTATTCTGGGTGGGAGAAGAAGGAAGATACTAAGTGCGGGTCTCTACCCTTGAGACAGTTATCATCTACCTGAATAGGAAACACACATAAACATTTTTTCTTCTTCTTTGGGAACAAAGAATAAAGTACAAGGGAGAATGAGCCAAATAGCAAGTGGGAAGTATCTGTGAGAAGACTAATAAAAGCTCAGAGGATGAGGCCCAATGCAGTTAGAAGGTGGTTGAAAGTAGGAAATGCTGAGTTTTGGGTGGAAAGGGATGTAACCTTAATTTGACAGTTGAAGTGCTAGAAGCAGTAGTTCTCAAAGGTTGGCCCCAAACCAAGCCACATCAAAATCAACTGGGTTCATTTCTCAAAGCCCCCCAGATCTACTGAGTGAGAAAGTCTGAAGGTGGGGCCTGGGAATCTATGGTTTAACAAGCCATCTGGAAGATTCTACCTACTCAAGTTTGAGAATCACTGGTCTAGAAAACTGGAGAGATACACACAGGATGAGATGGAGATAGAGGAAAAGCACAGGTTTGGAGATGAAGCTCCTCTCTTCCTTAGCAGAACAAAATAAGAAAATCTAAGCATATTTTTAAATGATGGCCATTTATCCACCAGCACATATATTTAGCATGGTCTATGTGCTGGGCAGTGTATAACATGCTGAAGCTGGGAAATAAATAAAATGGTTGCTTATCATAATATATCCTACATTATCTTTAAAATTCAAAACTTCTGACAAGCATTCCAAATTCTCAAGGTTCAACCAAGGCATCTCATTAATTTTTTTTTTTCAATTTTAAAAGGACTCAAAGTGATTTTTAAATTGTAAAATTTTTATTTCCTCTCTAAATAAAAAAATATGTTGTTAAAAAAATATGTTGTTGAGGTATAATTTAAATCCAGTGCAATGCCCAGCTTGATCAGCCTCGAAAAAGGCTCATAGTTGTGTGTCCTGTGCTCCATTGGAAAATAGAACACTGTCATCCCTCCAGACAGAACCTTCTTCAAGAAGCTATCACTGATTTGAGTTTCATCACTGTAGACTAGGTTGCCTAATCTATAATTACATGTAAATGGAATCATACACTATGTTTGTGTGTGTGTGTGTCCATTTGTTTGCCTTTAGTCTCACTGATGACATTGTAGGTATTAATAGTTCATTCTTTTTTTTTTTTTAATTCTTGAGTACTATTCAATATGTGAATATTCCAGCATCTGTTATCTACTCTCTTGTCATTGAAAACCTAATTGTGTCTTGCTTTGGGTTATTATGAATTTAGACTTTATAAATGTTTTTGTGTAGATTTTGTGGACATACCTTTTAGTGTCTCTTAGATAAATACCTAGGAGTGGAATTGTTGGGTCACAGGGCAAATTTATTTTTTTGGCCTGACTTTTCCATTTACAATCCCATAGGCAATATGAGACTTCAGACAGTTCCACATCCTCACCAGCATTTTCACTATTCTAACATATCAGCACCTTATGAGAGTTTTAATACACACTTCTCTTGTACTAACAATACTGAGCATTTTTTCTTACATTTTTTAGCTTGATCTCTCTTGTGTTGTGTTTTTGTCTAAATTGAATTAGAAGAACTTTTAAAAATGTTTGTAAGTTCTCAAGAGTACCTTTCATATGACTTTCATTAGGAAATCTAGACTAAGAACAGTGATAGATTTTCCTTCACATTTTCATAGTTCTAAAGGAAGAAATTATTGGAAAAAGCCATGTAGAAGATATTGCCAAAACCATTTTTTTGGAAAAATAAGCTTGAGATGTTTCAAAGGATCTGAAATGTTCCTTTATCACCCACCACTAATTTCATAACTTATTTTGTTTGGAAAATGGACTCTTAAAAGAACATGCTTTTTCGTGATAATTCCAGTTTTACTGGATTGGTCCAGGATGCCAGTGCTGAGAAAATTAACATTTATGGATTGCTTTCTTATTCCTTTTCCTTCTCTTTAGTCTTTAATTTTAAAAGACCAAAGTGGGGGTGGGAAGGAAGAAAGGAAATTTGGTGCTCTTGCAGCAAAATGCAGCTGATTTTAATACTTAACTTGCTTGATAAATTCATGACGTTCTGTGACATACAAATTCAGAGAGAAAGCTTTGGACAGATTTCTTTCCCCACCCTCAAACTTTTCCTTCAATTTCACTTGGTCCTAATGCTTCATGAAAGCATTTATGTGATGCTTATTCTAACTGATAGATACTGCTGTAGTTTGATAGCATAAAGAGGTAATAGGGGGAAGGAGAGGAGCAGATGATCTGGTAAAGCTAGGATATTAACAAGAAGACCCAAGCTACTCAAAGCATGCATGAGTATCTCCCTCACCCCCTTGCTCACCCACCTTGGCTTGCTCTTCTCCTCAAATTGATGGAGTCATGTCCATCAAATCACACCAGTCAAAATCAATAATTCTGCCTAGAATAAAGTTTTTTTTAAAGATTCAATAATAGCATATAGAGATGCTTGTAAACTTTCAAACCTGAATGAGTGGGACAAGCAAGTTACCCTGACAGAAATGGAGACTCTTAGGACATTAGTAAAAGGGAAGAATTCAGTGGTGATGCCTGAAAATAAAGCACTTGGAGTACTTCGGGATTTCATTTACACATGCCTCCTTTCTTCCTAGTTAAAACTGTTAATAAAGAGCTGACATTTAAAGTCTTGGTGGAATCTGAGAAAAAATAGTAGTCCTTGTTTAAAAGCTCTGGAACTACTGTGCACATTATAAACACCCAAATAAATCCACCAGCATTCTAAATCAATATAATTAGAAGCAGACTTGGAGAAGTCAACCCCTACATGATGGTGGGTTGTATTTTTGGCTTCTTTTATTTTGTTTTAAAATTTCAACTAAGCCAGTAGGTTAGAATAAGGAGTAGTAGCTATAGGGAATGACCACTTCTTGAAAAGTGGAAGGTTAATATGCTGAATTTTTCCTTCAGGAGTACCTTTTTAAAAAATCATTGGAATCTAAATGCCCTTGGCTTGCAGGAACACCAACTAGTATCATTGCAATTCATCAGATTTGATACTGGTATCCTATGTAAAGTCTCTGATTCTAAACAACAACAACAACAACAACAACAAAACAAACAAAAAACTTCCCATTGATTCATAAAGCCCATTTATCTTATGTGATGCAAATAATATTTTGGCGATTGCTTTTCTTTATACTTTGATTTTGGACTTTCGGTATCCAAGTCCTGTGTAATAAGTTTCCACGGAAAAACCACTCTGCTTCATTTTGCTTTAAGCTTGGAAGTATTAATGGAGGTATCATTTATCCTTCATGCCACGTGTTTCTGTTTCTGTTTGCCCGGGGTCCATATGGGTATCCATGTTCTTAAATCCTTCTCTCAATTCGCACTGGAAAGTAGATGTGCTTAATTACAGTTTTTATTCTTAATAGGCTTTGAATGGAAGAATGTACACATTTGTCCTCAAAATAGCTAAGGTCCAAAGAAAGCTTTCCAAATTGGCCCAAATAAAGACTAAAACATGTTTTTAACCAAAATTTATTTCCTCATTAATAGCTTATTTTTTCCTCCCCATGTTTCCAGCTTGTTAAAGTGTTCAAGATTGCTTTAGTTCTCACTCCTTTGCCAATTTATTAAAGCTTTATGATTTGTTTAGAAATCATTTTCACATTTTCTAACACTTTCATATTGTACTTACTTACTGTTAATGTAGAATGAGGCCCCACCCTTTCAGCCGGTCCAGAGCAGGCCCTTGCCTTTCTATTTGTTTCCTCCTAGGTTTTAAGAAGCAAATATTTTTGATGTCTGTGCATTTTCACTTGATTGAACCCAATGCCTTATTATCCTTTTGTCTTTCCATGTAAATTTTAAGCTTTGTGAGGACAAAGACACTGTATCTTCACCAGCTCAATCTTCCCAGTCCCCGGGTCAGCATCTGGCACATAGTAGGCCTTGAGTAAATATTTTTGCTGAATGAATAAAGAGTAAAACACCAGCCTTTCCACATTGATGTCTCACCATTACTTCAAGCTTAAAATTAAACCCCCACTTTTTCTCTTGATTATTAGCTTCATTTCTTAGTACTTTCCAAACTGCTTTAATTCCTCCATTCATTCTAACTTGAAACTTGATTCAATTTTTTTGTTTGTCCTCTCCTATAGCTAATGAGACCGTAGGTTTTCTGGGTTCTGCCTTTGAGAAGCATTCACATCAATGTCTTCTATTTCTCCATGTCTATGCCAATGATTCTATTTTAGACACGTGTCACCTTACCCTGGTTCCTGGGAATCGCATCCAGGCTACTTTCCCTGGCTCCTTTCCTATCCTAGTCCAACCTGGCTTCTGCAATGCCGAGGAAATTTAGATTATCCACCAACAGCTCACTCTTCACCCCAGATTTCTCTCTTCTCTTCTTTCCAAGGAACCCATTTCTGACTTCAGGCAGTGCTCATCTTCCCATCCCGTCCACTGCCTGTAAGCCTACACTGGCGCCCTCACTGCCATTGGAACCCTGCCTCCTGCTTCAACATCTTGAACATGTTCAAGATTTTCCTACCCCAAAACAACATCTGTTGATCCTGTTCTCTCTTCCAAGCAATTTTTCAATCTCTTAATCCAGAACTTCTCAGAGTAGTTGGCTCTCTTGTTCCCAGTTTCCACCCCTATAGTCTGTATTCCCTTTCAGTGGCTTCCCTTCCCTTTCTAACACTCCACTGAAATGTCTCTTTGTGGTCACCAGTGATTAATAAATTGCTGAATCCAGAAGATTTTTCTTAGTTCTTAGCCTTTTTAACCTTTCTGTGGAATTGGTGGCCATCTTCCTTTTTTGACATATATTTTAAGTAGGCTCCCTGCCTAGCGTGGAGCCCAGTTCAGGGCTTGAACTCATTGACCCTGAGATTAAGATCTGAGCTGAAATCAAGAGTCAGACACTTAAACTATTGAACCAACCAAGCATCCCTTTTTGACATTTTTATTTAGATTTTCCTCTTAGCCTTTCCTCCTCTCTTGTGCTAATTTGTTATCCTACCCCTTCAAATGGAATAGAATTTTATCTTTGGATCTCTTATTTTTGTTTCCCCCTTATCTCATCTGTGCTATCTTTAACTATCACAAGTAGAACAGTGCTTCTCAAATTTTGTGCATACACATCATGTAAAAGACCTTGTTACAAGGCAGATTCTGGCTGCATAACCCTGAGGAAGAACCTGAGATACTGCATTTCTAAAAGGGCCACAGGTAGTGCTGATGTTGCTATTGTCCTAAGAGCCGTGGGAGTGACAAGAATGTAAATGGCTTCCAGTGCTGACATCTGACCTTGACTTATTTCCAAAGTTTCTAAGACTATATTTTTAGTTGATGGAATTCTTTCCATTAGAGGGGCCAAATAATGGTGGTTAGACCTCAGACTCCAACTAAATTCATATCTTTGATAATACCAAAAGGACTCTTTTTCATTACTTGAACTTCCTTCAAGTTTGGAAATTTCAGTTTTGATTTGTATTTACAATTTTCTTAGGACCCATATACCACAAGGAATCTAGTCCCATCAATTCTTTTATAGAGATATAACTTGATCTATTTTCTTTTCATTTATTCCATGATTCATTCCTTTGTTCTCTCATATCTGGACTACAGCATTAATTGAGATTCCTCCCTCCAATTTCCCTCCAATTCTTGCACTGCTGGTAAGTCTAACCTCCTTTGTCACTGCTCAACTTTATGCACCTGCTGAAGAATCTCCACCAGCTCCCCATTGCCTAGTAAAAGAAATCATAGAATCTCTCATACAGTCTATCTCCAAGAATATAGGAGACATTATCCTGCCATGAGTTTTAAATCTGGACTGCTTTGTTTTCCTGGACTTATGTAGGGTGTCCTGCTTTAAATCACACCCCCGAGATGAGATTTAAAATGCAGTCTGTCCATTTCAACAGTTCAGGCCTCCAGGTGCTGTACCCAGTCACCCTCAGGACCCTGTGCTTTTCATCCCGACTTCTTTAGTTCTATCCATTTGTATACCTACCCTTCCCACTCTATTGTGAGCTCATTTTTGAAGTTTTCCCAATGCCCTGTTCATCTTTTATTGCATGTGGATCCTCGCATCATGCTTTATAATAGTAGGTCTTAACAAAGGTACAAGTAAATAAATAAATGAAATGATCTGAGCAAGCCTGAATAAATCATCTAGTCAGGGGCCCCTGGGTGGTGCAGTCAGTTAAGAGACCAGCTCTTGGTTTCAGCTCACGTCTTGATCTCAGGGTGATGGGATCCAGCCCGGTGTGGAGCTCATGCTCAGCACAGTGTCTGCCTAAGAGTCTCTCCCCTCTCTCCCTCTGTCTCTCACCCCTCAAATAAATACTTAATCTTCAAAGAAAAAACATCTGATCAGGCCACTTGGCTCTCGAACCCCTTCTGCGACGTCTCCCACCCAGAGTCCACAGGGACTGTCGTCAGCAAGGGTAACGGCATCGGTATTGACGGCGCAGATTCTGGCGGATTGATCTCAATTTGAAATCCTGTTCTATTATTAGCTGAATGGTCTTAGGTTGCTTAAATGCTTTAAACCTTGATTTTTTTTTTTTATCTGTAAAATGCGGTGATAATAGTACTATCTCATAGGGTTGTCAGAATTTAATGAGATGATACGTGTAAAAATGGTTAACAGTGCCTGGCAAGCAGTGAGCTCACAGATGCTATTGTGTTTGTTATTTTTGTTGACTTGATATTATTTGCTTTATTTTAGAACAGCCATTTCAGGAAAACTGTTCTATGTTAGATAGCACTAAAATCACTAGAAACTTATTCCTTCTGTTAATTTTAAGCCAGCCATCCCTAGGTGATAAAGAAGAGAGATTTTGGAAATTTTTGACCAGCTTGAAAACTATTTTGAGCCCAAAGATAAGAAAGACCTAAACTGGTCCCATAAGTGCTTAGAAATAGAGACAAATGAAAAAGGAATCATGCAGAAAATATACCTGGGCTTGAGAACTGATTGAATATGAGGGAAGAAGGCACCCGAAGTCAACAGAAATAGGAGATTTAGAGAAGAATGTGAGTAGATTTTTAGGTAGTTAAGAAATTCATGAAGGATCAGATCATTAGACTTGATCAAGAAGTTTTAACGAATCAGACACCAGATTACAAAGAGATTTAGGCATCCTGAGTGATGAGAAAGTGGGGTAAGGTAGACTACTTTGAAGAAATTTTGTGTTGACGCCGCCTGGGTGGCTCAGTCAGTTAAACATCTGACTTCAGCTCAGGTCGTGATCCCAGGGTTTTGGGATAGAGGCAGGTATCAGACTTCCTGCTTTTCTTTCAAATAAATAAGATCTTTTAAAAAAGAAATTTTTGTGCAAAAAGATAACAGGGACGAAAAGGGAATGTTTGTTTTCTTTTTGTTAGAGTGAAAAATATTTAAAGAGTTATCAGCTCAGAGAGTGAGTGAATAGAATAAGAAAATGGCATAAAATTACCAAGAGGCTTATGTGTTGGCAGAGGGAGAACCGTGGACTCAGAGGGTGTAGGGTGGCAGGGAAGAAGTGATGGGGAGAGACACTGAGAAGCATGGCGTGAGGGCAGAATTGTTATCAGTCTCCACAAGACAAGAAGAAAAACATTGACAAAAGGAGTTTCAGGAAGTGTCCTTTGATATGAAGAGAGCAAAAAATGTACAGAATAGATGTTTTAGGAAATGTAATGGTAGCTAATTACATAGAAACAAAAACGTCATTGAAAAAAAGCATAGAAACTGCAAATGATAGCCAAGGGCACGCATCAAGCCAGCCTAGTTTGTGAGAGGATGAAATTTATCTTGACATTATTCAATTTCTGCTCTTGGACAGACAATAATGGGAAGTTTGTGACTCTATGTTATGGTAAATACACAATGAAATAATAAACCTTATGTGATGTTAAAAGGAATTAGGATTGTCTTCCCTTCTGGGTCATTTTACCTGTCTTTTTTCATCTCCTTTTGCCAAGCACTATACTAGAAAGACAGGCCAGTGTAATACTAAAAGTATTAGCTTAGGAGTCAGAAAACAGCCATTTATCTGGCTCTGTCATTGATTATCTGAACTTAGACACTTATTGTCTCTTTTTCTTCTATCATAATTCTTATTCTCCCTTCAGGGTCTGTTGTATGAATAAAGGGAAACACATTTTCAAATCTTAAGCCCTCTACAAATGTTCAGTGTAGACATTTATTGTATTTTCCTTCAGTTTGTACTGATTCTATAGGAATGTTGAGTTTGGTAAGTGAAACCTTACATAATGACATAGCAAAAAGGTCACTGTAAATTTGATTGCTTAGATCAGTGTTTTTTTGGTGATGGAGTTATTGGCCATTTAGAGTAATTGTATTATAATTTTAGAATGACCCCCATGAGCACCCAAGTATCCGTTTTATTCATTCCGCAAATATTTATGGAGTACCATTCTATGTGCCAGGGTTCAGCTTTGTTTGTTATCATAAGTCCTAAATCTAGCTTCAAAATCAAGAAATGCAACTCATTACTTTACACCAAATAGTCTTACTGACTCTTAACACTTAAAATGTGCCTGTAATATACAGTTATCAATTAAATCCCTGTTAACAAAGATAACCTCTCTGAAGCAGAAGAGAAAAGTCAGCTACCTATACGTTTATTTTTCCTGACAAACTTGGTATCAGAGAGGGTATTTCAAATGCTTTGTGATCAAGATAAAAAAAAATTGCAGGATTTTTTTTTTTTTAACATATGGGTAAGTTCATAAAACATTTTTATACCATTTCTATTCCTAGAAAGCTGATATAAAGTCAAGCTGTGGGTGACCCTGGAATCTGACCTTCGGTTATGATGTTAACCGCCCCCCCCCATCATATAAGCAATTGAGGAATTGAGACAATTATCCAAAGCAGAACTGCATAATTGTGGTAGCCCATCTGGTCTGATTTTAGCTTCTCTGCACTTATCTGACATCATTTGCTATCCAAGGCAAGGAAAAAAACAATAAAAATTCCCTGCAGCATACTTGTCAATAAATGTTTCATAGATCTCTGTTGATGTTTCAACTCACAGGCCACAGAGGATTATTATTCTATACTGTTTGTTCCCAGCAGTACTGAATATTTTGGCTGAACAGTCTCCTTCACTCATTCTGGCTTTTAATCCTTCGAAATCAGGGACTGGAGCCCTGACAGTAGTTTTACTAGAAAGAAGGAAGCTGATGAACAACTCCAGGTATTTCAGTAGCTTAAAACCAGTAAGAAAGTAGGCTGAATATACAAATATACTCAAGATACAAATGTACAGAAATATAGAAAACCAACCCCTCTCTGTATTTGTTGAACAATACACCTCCTGCTGACTTGACTTTCAACATGCGCATTTGCACAGGGTCCCCTACTTAGAAGGGCTCATGCTTGCTTTAATGCTCTGTCTTTGTCTTGAAATTCTTAATCATTTTTGTAACAAGGGGTCCCATGTTTTCATTTTGGAGTGAGCCTCATCAATTGTGTAGCCAGTCCTGGCCCTTGTTTCAGAGATTCTAGGTAATTGTGCTTGTGCAGCATGGACAGCTGGGCATGGCGCTTAGAGGCAGCGGCCAATGTCGCTAACACGTGTGTATGAGTGACTTCATAAGGCTTTAAATAAAAGCAACCAGCTTGAATCTTAGCCCATTAAGTTATGCTATGGTGGGGAGTATGGGAGAGGTACTAAACTTTTGAGAGAAAATTTAAAATAAAAGAACCTAATATAGTACAACAAACACTTATGTTTCCATCATCATACCCGACGGGTAGAATTTTATGTACTGAAAATGTTTATTTTTACTATCACAAGTAAAAAGCAGATAAAATCTACCTGCTGGCCCCACTTCTAATCTTTTTATCTCACTGGGAACTAAAGCCCTAATATAAATGTTAGATCCTTACAGTATTTGTTGTCCCTTTATACTGCCAGGAATAATATATGGTAACATAGTTTTTTTTGTGAGCATTTCAGAATTTACGTAAATCATATGAGACTATGTGTATCATCTTGTAAGTTGTTATTTTCATTCAGTATTTTATTTGTAAAATCTGTTCAGACTGATACACGTAGCTCGAGCTCATTCATTCTCGTTACCATGTGCAGTGCTAATGAAATCCCCCGTTCTAACGGCTGCCCCCTTTGTGAGGCTGTTTAGAGCAGAGTCAAGAGGAGTCTTTGTATTCTGGTCTGGCCACTGGGTAAGGACACTGCGCAGGTAACAGTGGGCAAATTACGTGATCTTTCTGAATCTCTTTTCACATTTGTAAAATGGGATTAATAACGTCTGCCACTTAAGATGACTTTAGGATGTTTAAATGAGATACTATATACAAAACTTCCCATGTGATATATCCAAAAAAAGTGCTGAGGATTGTCATTACTTTGAATATTTTGAAGCCCTAAGCATATACATAGCCATGATCTTATATTTGCATTCTTTCTTTTTTTTTTTAATTGTACCCTTCACTTGGTTTGTTCTTGATTCCATTTTTATGATGACAAGAAAATTTTACCCTTAAAATACCGTCCTTGATGCATCTTAGAGTTTCAGGTTTCCCTTTTACAAAATTGAAGGATACTACCTTGATGGGAGTTTTGTGGCGTAAACCCATACAGGTCTAGGCTTAAACCCCATAGAGCTGTAAGACTACAATATGACACACTTAGAAAATTATGTCTATGCTCTGTATGATGCATAATTGGAAAAAAATAAACATTTAGCATTTTACAACTTTCCTGTTGCAAAGTAGCAAATAACAGAACAGAGGTCTGAACTCTGTCAGTCTGGAAGTGCACTGCTGCACGCTCTCCAACTTGGAATTAGAAATTAAAAGCAAGTATACACTAAGCTGTTTTTTTCATGTTCTCTGCAATTTCTTTAAAAAAAAGAAAAAAAGAAAACAAAAGCCAGTATTAAACACAGTCTTTGAGGTAGATGGGAGTGTGTGATGTATTAAGAAAGTTGAAATAGCATTCTGAACCTCCCCGTGAATTTCAAGCGTCATATTTTGGTTATTCAACAGATACTATACGATTCGCTATAGAGAAAAAGATAAGGAGAAGAAATGGGTTTTTCAACTCTGTCCGGCCACAGAAACAATTGTGGAAAATCTAAAACCCAACACGGTTTATGAGTTCGGAGTGAAAGACAATGGAGAAGGTGGAATTTGGAGTAAGATTTTCAATCACAAGACTGTTGTTGGCAGTAAGTACCTGGAACTCCTTCAGTGAGCTTTCTGTAATTTTTTTCCTAAGTACTGAATTAATTTTTAATTATTTTATTTTGAAGTGTGAGATTAGTTAATTCCCATCCTCTAGTACTTAAAAAAAATACAAAAATGAAGAGAATTTGAGTATTGATATTTCAGAATCTTATATTAATGAGTGTTTTTTTAAACAAACAAAAAAATGATAAGCTGTTGTTTGATGCCTCGTTGATAACAGTTCTTTGGCCATCATAGTATTTTAAATCAATCTCAGATTTATGAGCACCAACTGAGTGAAAACAGCAGTAATATGTGCAGGTGTTCGGAATTGAAAACCGGGCCAATAGAAGGGAACATAAAAAGATTTCAGGGGGTCTGGGCTGTCTTCCTGTGACCCCGTCATTCAAACTGTATTGGAATCAGTGTTTGAAATGATAGCAAACCTGTTGGATTAACCTGTTGGAGTTAGAACAGGAGTTACAGGTCTTCAAAATGAGTAGGAAGAATTAATTTAGGGACACAAAGAATGAAAATAATGTTATTGTCCCCTTGTTTCTGTCAGGTAAAAAAGTAAACGGGAAAATCCAAAGCACCTATGACCAAGTTCACACAGTGGTAGGTACCAGATTATTCTCAGGAATGTCTTTATTGTTGTTTTGTTTTTGTGTTTGTAAGGAAATCAGTCAGGAAGCGCTGAAGCGGGATTAACTGACAGCTCTGGGACTTTGTGTAAAGTACTTCATGCTTTAGGTATTTGCTTCTTTTTCAGAAAATGAAGGTGGAAGTATGAGACCAGATAACTAATATGCTTAAAGCTCTAAAATATTGATATTCAATGTTGTTACTGAAGCATTTCCATATTCCAGGTGTTTTGAGTTTATGCTTATTATGTTCTGTGCAGTGGATTGTTTTTAGAATAACACGTTTCCAGAGTGAACTTGGACATGCTCTGTTGATATTGGTATTATTCATTTCTGTCCTGGGTCGTCCTCTTCCCTCTATTCTCTCACTTCCTACTTAAAAAAAAGCCAAACTTTTCAAAACAAGGAAGCAACTGGGTTGGTCTTTTTTTTTTTTTTTTTTTTTTACGGTGCTAGCCTCTCTTGCTCTTGAGTGTGGTAAATATCTATACGTCTTATGTGCCTGACAAACCCCTCCATCTAGACCTCCCCCTTCTCTCTCACTACAGAAACTCAGTCCCTTGTTCCCTCTTTCCCTCCACTTGTCAAAATCTCTTCTCAGGAAGCACCACAGCAGGTGTGTACCGTCTGTTATAAATGTAAGCCATTGTTATAACCTTCACAGAGATGTTTGCTTTTCAAATCACATGCCCGATTACAAGGTGAAGACCATTATGTCCTGAACAGGTAGAGGAGGCATTAACATTTTGAAAAACTTCCTCATATATATGATCAAATTTCTTTCTAGAAAGACTGTGCCACTCCACAATCTTATTATCAATGTATCAGAGTTATCTTGCTATAGTGCCCTGTTATCAACATTCTATATTTCCATCGCTAAATTTTCAGCTAACATAATAGTGTAAAATGTTTTTTTAAATCTTTATTTCTCTGATTTCTTAGCAGTACTTCTTCACTTGTTTATTAGCCATTTGTATTTTCCATTTAATAACCTTTAGTTTTAGTTCTTAAATTTTGTTCTTTATTGGAAGTCTTATGGGTGTTATTGAATAGCTTAGTTCTAAAATTTAGTTATTTATTGGGAGTCTCATGGGTTTTATTGAGTAGTTTAAAGACTACATTAAAGAACATCAACTCTTTGTGGTATCAACTAGGAACGTTATTTTCACATTTGTTACCAATTTTGTTTATGGGGATTTTTGAAATAGGCAAGTCTTAAAATTTGCTTAATCAAATTATTTGTCTTTTCCATTGTCATATTTTCAATTGCATTATATTCTGGAAAGCCCTTCCTTATCTGGAGAGCAGACAAATATTTCCTTATTTTGCCTTTAGTTTTGTTTTTTTTGTTTTTTTGGTTTTTTTGTCTTTAGTTTTATAAGTGGTTTGAAAAATTCTATGTGAGTTTTATTTTTGCTATATTGCAGGTAGTAAGGTTATATATTGATTAAGTTCTGCATATTTTTTTGCAAACAATCATTTGGCCTAGTACAAAGTATTGAGTTGGGCCATTCCTTATTAAGATCCCTCTGGCTCTGTCTCTCTTTAAATCCAGTAACAGGGAATAGAATTGCCCTTTTTTCTCTTCTACAACAGTCCCCAGTCATGTTGTGAATGGTTACCTAGGAGACATATCTTCTCTCCCATCCTGGCTGTTCTGCTTTGTCTTACATGTGACTCAATGATGTCATTTCTTTCATTCCTTTTTATCAGCAGTCATATCCCAATAATGTCTTGTGGCAGAATATTTCATCTAAGGAGAGTTACTCAGCAAAAATGGGAAGGATGATTGATGTTTAGTCCCAAGGAATTTAATTTCTTTTTCATATCATAAGTAGCCATGATGAGAAGGTGCGGGAAGAAACTTCCTGCATCTATGACCCAGAGCCAGATATTTTATCCCTTCAGGCTGTGAGGTGGAGTACCCCCAACTCTAGCCAGCTGTGATGAGCTGTGGTGTGAAACTCTTGGCTATTTCCAAAGGAAAACCCAAATTAATTGAAAAACTAGTTTAAGTCTTCTCTGTGAGACTTTCTTCACTGTCACCTTCTGGAAAGCCATGGAACACAGGAAAGTTGAAAAAGAACCAGTTGGGATAGACTTTGAGCATCTTACGTGGCCATTTAGAATTGATTCTGAAAATAGATTTGATATTTTAGAAGTGTATTTCGAGCCAAATAAAGTCAATATCAATCCAAATATTCAGACAGACATCTCTGAGACTGCTTTTAAAAGGCAATAGTTTGAGAGATATGAAATAAAATTACTTTTAGAGTTGTAAGCAAAAGATACATTGAGAAATGTTTTCATTCACCTGTACATGTTTACCCCTAAAATTTACATGCAGCAAAAGCTTAGCATTTTCTAAACAGAGATATTTGAAAAGGGATAAACAATTTGAGCTTTAGGTTATCTCTTTTTAGAAGATAAATACTTATGTTAAAAATGCAGGTGTTAAAGAAGTCCCATCTTAAGCATCCGGTTACATTATATAAGTAATTAATGTTTCACTGGCAAGCAGAGGTTTCTTCTTCTGATTGGTCGGTACCTTTGTTCTACCACTTATCAAATAATTTCTGTATCACCCCTACCTGCCTATGCCTCAGAAAAATAGGAAAATGTGTATAAACAAAACAGTGTTTCCTTCTATATGAATTTATTACTTGAGATCTGTGATCTTGTGAAAGAAAAAACATTTATCATAATTTTTCTATTTTGCTCTTGAGACTCTAGAGTGCTTTTATATCGAGGTGAAACATAATGTTTACTATTAGTTTTTATTTTATATATATGATATAATATAATATATATTATGATTCAATTGAGAACTATTGCTGAAAGGACCTAATTTTAATACATTATGTCTATATTTTTAAAGAACTTATTTTACTAGCTCACTAAACAATCATTTTTTAAAAGATTTTATTTATTTGAGACAGAGTGAAAGAGCACAAGAAGAGGGGAGCAGCAGAGGGAGAGGGAGAAGCAGGCTCCCCACTAAGTAAGGAGCCCAATGCAGGGCTCAGTCCCACAACCCTGGGATCATGACCTGAGCCTAAGGCAGATGCTCAACCAACTGAGCCACCCAGGAGCCACTAAACAATTTTTGAAGTATATAACACTTAATAGAAATTTTAAAATATAAATTTAATTATTTAATTCCAATTACTTAGAATAAGTGTTCCCCTAATATATGACATCTGTTTTCACCCTTCTATTTTTTCTATCAGAGATCCACCAGTCTTTTTAAAAGCATGTCTGCTATTGGCAAAAAAGGGAAGTGGTACCAATTTTTAAAGTGTAACAGTTACCAGATAAGTGGGGTGAATAAGGAGCAATGCCATGCGGTCCCCACCCATACCTTAATATTGTGTACAACTTCTGTTCTTAGAAATTGTTGTCTTGAACAGAAACTTGAAAAATTTTTATCTAGGCCAATATTATTATCAAAGGTGTATTCTGACTCCTCTCTAAATAACCAGAAATATGAAGAGTTTTGCTAGTAGGACAATAGATTAAATCAATGTTTTGTGACTTTCATTAGAACATCCTAAAAATGAGATTATGCTGAGTGAAATAAGCCAAGCAGAGAAAGTCAAGTATCATATGGTTTCACTTACTTGTGGAGCATAAGGAGTAACATGGAGGACAGTGGGAGAAGGAAAGGAAATGTGAACTGGGGTAAATTAGAGGAGATGAAGCATGAAAGACTTTGGACTCTGAGAAACAAACCGAAGGTTTTGGAAGGGAAAGGGGTGTGGGGGGATGGGTGAGTCTGGTGAGGGGCATTGAGGGCACGAATTGCATGGAGCACTGGGTGTGGGGCGTGAACAATGAATCTTGGAACACTGAAAAAAATTATTATTAAGGAAAAAAAAGAACATCTTAAAAATGAATTAAAATCACAGTGTAACAGGCCCAAGTTCTTCTCATGTGGTTTGGCTCTTAAACCATTGAAATCTGATTTTGAGCAACCCTTGCCACTCCCCAAATGGACAGCTTTTTTATCTCAGGACCTGAAAATAAAGTTAAATCTATAGTGAATATTCTGACACACACACAAAAACAAATAGATAAGCCTGTAAAGAAGAGCCTACAAAGAAGAGCATTAACACTACATGTATTAAAGTTAATTTTGAAGATAATATCAGGAGGAAGTTAGGATAAGGCAGAGGAAATAGAGAGTCCCCCATCCCATATGGTTACTACTCTTCTGGTTATTTCTAGATAAGCACAGGCTTTACTTAACCAGGACCAAAATCAGCTGAATTGGTCTTCAGTTCATTGCTGTTTACCAAATCAGCATCCTCTCCCCGTCGAATCTCCCCACTGGATACTCAGCCACATTGTCCCTGGGAAAATGGTAGAAATGAATTCCCTTAACTAGTCCCCCAACTAGGTTCTTAAGGAACAGGATATCTTAAAAGTCAGGAAAATAAAATACCACATTTCTTCTAGGGCAGGAGGAAAATAACACTTACTTCCTGAGTAAACATATAGAAAATAGTTGCTAAACAAAGGGAGGACGAGAGCTGTAGAAAAAAATGGTGATGAAGTGTTGCAACAGGAATGGGAGTCAGCAGAAGCTCCACAGGAAACAGAGCCAGCAGGTGCAAGGCCTACGAGCAAAACTAGGACAGCAGGGAACGGTTACTTGTACCTTTTTAAACACTGTACATGGAGTAGTTTGATTAAAATTGGGTTGCAGTTGGTTAAACACTGATAACTTGGAAATTATCACAGTATTTTATCTCTCGATGGATCCCAGTAACTGACATGTCCCTACACTGATATAAGAGGACAGGGAAAGGATGCACGGTGCTGACTTCTTATTGGCAATTTAGAGCCTTCAGCATAGACATGTTAGGCAGGAGTGTTTTCCTGATGCTCCTTAAAAACCCTATCTACAGGAGGCAGCTACTTGCTCAAGAGTCCGGTCTGGATGTATCTTTGGACTGCAGATTAGGCAAGAGCATAATTATAGGTCTAGAAAGAATTGGATCCTGCTGCTAAATTATTTCTTCATTTTTTGGCAGCACATACTGTACATATAGTCTTGTCATCATCTTAATAGAAAATTGGTAGATACTCAAGTTAGAGTTCACTCATGTAAAGAGTGGACTATTTTCCATTTGTCTTTGTCAAAAACTGTTTAAAAACAAATCATCACAGCAAAGGAACTAAAAATTGAAATAATTAAATCCTAAAGCAGTCAACATAGCAACATGTAGGTGTTTCTGCTAAATTTTGGTGTGTCTGAAAAACTTCCCGGTCCACAAAATGTGCACTAAATGGCAGAACTCACAAGGATAGAGAACAAGCCATTCAAGAATCTTTGGAACTGTAGTAACAGCTTGAACAAAAATATTATTAGCACCTGGAAAGGTAATATAGCCCCTCCAGTAAGTGGCTCCCAAATGGCCAGAGGTTGGCACAGCTGGCATTTAAAATCCTCAAACGATAAAGGCCACGTGCTGGCAGCCCTGTCTCCCTAGAGCAGGGCAGGTGGAAGTAAGGTAGACACCTGAGGCAGAGCCCCTCTGGGAAAGGGTCCTGTCTACAGGGGCTCCTATTGAATTTTCTTACGATCAAGTTCTAGGAGATCTGCTGCCAGGGTGATCTCAAAACTGAGAATGTTTTTCCTCTACCACTGAAGGTTATACTATTTCTACTGTTCCCTTCTCCTTTGCCTGGGAAAATTTGTGTAGAAATGATGCTTATGTATTCTCCCACTTACCAAGAGCACTTAAGCTGTACAGTACATGAGCCTGTGTAGTAACTGTATACTGTCCATCAAAATAGCTTCATTAAACTGTAATTCATGCTTGTAAAGAAACAGGAAATATAGTAAAGTATAAAACATCAATCAGAGGGCACCTGCATGGCTCAGTTGATAAAGCGACTGCCTTCAGCTCAGGTCATGATCCCAGAGTCCCGAGATCAAGACCCACATCGGGCTCCTTGCTCGGCGGGAAGCCTGCTTCTCCCTCTCTCACTCCCCCTGCTTGTGTTCTTTCTCTTGCTATGTTTCTCTCTGTCAAATAAATAAATAAATAAAATCTTTAAGAAAAAACATTTAAAAAATTAATCTGTTTATAAAAAATAACTACTGCTAAAAAAACTCTATAATCTATCTCTTTCTGATAATTTACATATACATAGTTGTTATTAAATTAGGTTATGGTGGGGATATAATTGTGATCTTTGTATTTATTTATATTATGCACATTTTCCACTTTGGTAAATAGATGTCAAAAATTTGAAACATGGTTTATTTAATAAAATCCCTGCTTTTGGGTGATGAAGTTGTTTTGCATAGTGGTAATCATGTATATATAAGGGTGTTTATCTTTGATTATTTCTCAAGTTCAGGATTAGATTAGATTGGGCTAGATTGTTATGGAGGAAATTACTGGGTGTGTTAGTCCATTAGGGCCGTAGATGGGGGAGTGGCTTAAACAACAAACATTTATTTGTCACTGTTCTGGAGCCTGGGGAGTTCAGGATCAAGGTGCAAATTTAGCGTCTGGGGAGAGCTTGCTTCCTGGTTCACAGACAGCCATCCTCTCGCCCTGTCCTCACAGGGTGGAAAGGTGGAGGGATCTCTTTTATAAGAGTACTAATGTCATTCAGAGGATGGAGCCCTCAGGACTTAATCCTCAAAAGCCCTACCTGTAAATACTATCACACTTGGGAGTTAAGTTATAACATACACATTTGGGGGGTGGGGGACATAAGCTTTTAGTCTATAACAGTGAGTCTAGAGCTATAAATAGTTTGAAAAACCTGATGATAGTAAACTTCTATTTTTTGTGGTTTCTAAACATAAGGACCTTAATACAAGAAGAAAAATAGCCAACAGTAAGCTTGGTATTGTGTCCCTTCTTTATTATGGGCACGTTACTCACTAAAATGGGAGCAAGTTAACAAGTCTCTTGCTCACAACTGTAAACACCTACGTGGTAAGTACCTCATCCACCAGATCCTGGATTAACAGATCTAGTATGTGAAGTCTCTTTATCATGTATACAAGTTAAATCAAGCATCAACAAATCAGTGTCATGCTCCCCTCTTTAATTCTTCCTTATATATTTGTTTCCCTTATTTTGTTCCTTTGTCTCTCCCTTAGCTATCTTGTCCTTGGCTCACAATCCTGTCCAGAGATGACCCCACTTTCAAGTTAACACTAAGCCTGTCCCTAGTTCAGGCCACTCTGTGACATCAAAACTTTCTGTGGGATGTCTGAGGCAGTTTGGGAGAGGGGAGAATGCACAGTGCCTTGGGATGCCTTTCTAGGTTGAGGTCCTTTGTGCATAAATATGTGCAAAATGGTGTAAAGTACTGGATTTGGGGGTAGAAATGTCTGGACCTTAGTCCCACCTCTGCTCTATTGGGCAAGGAGATGCTTGGTCTCAGGAGTTCATGGAAGTCAGGTCATTTGTAGCAACAGCAGCAGCAGCTGGGTGTACTCGAACCATGGACGTTGAACAGTTTTAAAAGATAATACATAGCTTAGCATTTTTTTTTTTTTGAGAGGAAATGTAAAGACAGAATTTGGTTGGGTCACATATCAAATGAAATGATAAATCAACTGGTAGTCAATCCACCTGGTTTAGTTCCCTCCATTGCAGTTTCAAGTTCAACTAAAATAATGAGAGTTCTGCAGAAACTGCTTCTTTCAAGCCTTTGGACATTTATGGGGAAAGCCAAATGAGTCCAATAAAACAGAGGTAGGTATATGCACTAAAGATCTTTCCAGCAACCATAGATAAAACGGGGCTACTTCCAGCTCTTAGATCTTTTTATTTTATTTTATTTTATTTTATTTTATTTTATTTTATTTTATTCTATTTTATTTATGATTTTATTTATTTATTAGAGAGACAATGAGAGAAGGAACACAAACAGGGGCAGAGGAAAAGGGAAAAGCAGGATCCCCACCGAGCAAGGAGCCCAATGAAGGCTTTAATCCCAGGAAGATCCCAGGACCCCTGGATCATGACCGGAGCTGAAGGCAGATGCTTAACAACTGAGCCACCCAAGTGCCCCTAGATCTTTATTTTTTTAAAAAGTTGACACTAGCTAAAAAGCGGACTCTCTTGTCTTTTCAGCCATCGTATGTCCCAAGGAAGCTAATCCCAATAACAATCATCAAACAAGGTAATTTTTATGAGTCTGTTCTGGATGTATGTTTTTTGATTTTGGGATTTTTTTAAAGATTTTATTTATTTATTTGACAGAGAGAAACACAGCTAGAGAGGGAACACAAGCAGGGGGAGTGAGAGAGGGAGAAGCTGGCTTCCCGCCAAGCAGGGAGCCCGATGCAGGACTCGATCCCGGAACTCTGGAATCGTGACCTAAGCTGAAGGCAGTCACTTAACCAACTGAGCCACCCAGGCACTCCTTGTATGTTTTGAACTATTTTTTATTTTAATTATAGTGAACAGTTTAGAACTATTTTTCATACACCTTTTCACTGAGATAATTGAATATAGCATTTTTTCCCTTCAATTTTTCTGATTGTTTTAAAGCAAAAGGGTAAAGAATTGGGTATGGCCTAGCAAATTAGAAGTTAATAGATAATTTTGGCTCTTGTACAAATAGGCCAAGTCTTGGCAATTCACATGGGTTGTGTTTTACCAAAGTATAACTTTTGGTACAGAACAACCACAATAAGTATTAAGTATTAAAATCCATGTGAGTATGTGTGGGCTTGTTCTCGGTTAAGATGGCATACATGAAGAAAATCATTAATAGGATATTTTGATTAGTGAAACAAAAAGTATGATTTAGTGCTCCTTTTAGGAAGAGTAAGACATACAGTTTTCAAGAATTATAATGTCTTATTTCATTTCAGTATCCGGTTGTTTTTGTTTGACCTTCGGTTTTTTAAATTGTTAAAATGACTCCATTATTTTCAGAAAGTTTCTTGGTAGAGGAGATTGGACACTTAAAGTGAATATTCATTTTAAGAAAACACAGTGTCTGAGGTAGATTCTCAAAACTGTCAGTATTGGAATAGTCCAGATTCTTTTAGAATATACATTTTTACTTTTTAAAATTTGCTGTATTAATTGCCTCATTTTGTGCTATTTCTTTAACTTGGGAAGGCTGCAGGGAATGGAGATGAGGAAGGAAATTTTCAGCTTAAGGCTTCAGGGAATGGAGATGAGGAAGGAAATTTTCAGCTTATTTGAATGGAGCGCTTTTTGATGGAATAATAAGCTTTCATTGCTTAAAGTCGTAGGTGTGAGAGTGAGATGTGCCTTTTGGTCCCTGCGTTGGCTGTGTACCAGCCCAAAGAGTTACTTTATATTAATTAAAAAGCTATATTAGGGCTTCTTCAGTGCAGTTACCTTCACATTACAGCTATTTACTGCTTCCTGACTATTCTTTTCCCATCACGCTGTTACCCTTTGTATTTCAACAGTGATTCAGAATGTTACTCACAGGGCTTCAACTAAATCCCCAGATAAGACTCCCTTTGGAGGAACAATATTAGGTGAGTATATCTTGGTATCTATACCTACACTAAGCACGTCAGGCTACTTTTTGATAATAGGGCCTTTATGGAATTTTATACTGTTAGCAGGTCTATTAAATTGATGCTGGTTCATTTCCTTTTGGTACTGAGCATTCTGGCTTGTGTCCATGCCAGGCTAAAAGCCAAGAGAGTGTGTGTTAGAGAAACAACTCTAGCCCACGTCTAGTAGGGCCCATGACAGCACCCATCTTACTTGTCCCATAATGTTGTTGCTTTTAGGAGGGAGTCCTTGTTGTATTGACCTACTCTTTTAAAAATTAATATTAATAATGGCATTTTGTTCACCGTATATGTTAAACAGCCATTTTACTATTTTTGAGTCTATGGATTAAAAGCCAGAAGATTTTGTAGTTCAGTTCTGAACATTAAAAAAAAATCTGTTTAAAGTACAATCATGGGGCGCCTGGGTGGCTCAGTTGGTTAAGCAACTGCCTTCGGTTCAGGTCATGATCCTGGAGACCCGAGATCAAGCCCCACATCGGGCTTCCTGCTCAGTGGGAAGCCTGCTTCTCCCTCTCTCGCTCCCCTTGCTTGTGTTCTTTCTCTCGCTGTGTTTCTCTCTGTCAAATAAATAAAAAAATAAAATAAAAATAAAAATCTTTAAAGTACAATCATATTTTTCCAACATTTTAGATTTAAGTTTAAATTGATGATGCCAAATTATTGTGAAATTTCATAATTTCTATTATCTGAGGCTCCGAGCTTTATTTTATGTCACGATGCATTTTCTTTCTCTTACCGTATTCTTTTTCCTTGCAGTCCATCTTATTATTCCAGGCCTTAATGAAACCATTGTGAAGCTTCCTCCATCCATAATGCTTGAGATTTCAGATGCAATCAAGACACAGTTAGGTAAGCAGCACTGTTCCATTTTTTGACTTTGCGATGACTGAGTGCTAGCACTGATAATCCTAGGATACTCAAGGAGTCTAGCAAATGAGCTGTAGGAGCATCTCAAAGTAAAGAGTAAGACATAGGCATGTGCACTGTTGATGGGAATAAAAATGGTACAGCTGCTGTGGCAAGCAATCAAGCATAGAATTACCACATGATCCAGCAATTCCACTTCTGGGAATATAACCAAAAGAACTGGACAAAACTTATCAAAGAGGGATTTGGACATCTATGCTCACACTAGCTTTAGTCACACTAGCTAAAGCATGGAAGCAACTCATGTGTCCATCAACAAATGAAGGGGTAGGCCCCCTAAGGTTTATAGCAGCAATATCTACAATAACCAAATTACGGGAACAGCCCAAGTGTCCATCGACTGATGAATGGATAAAGATATGATATCTGTACATGATGGAATATTACTCGGCCACAAAAAAGAATGAAATCTTGCCATTTGCAACAACATAGATGGAGCTAGAGAGTATTATGCTAAGTGAACTAAGTCAGAGAAAGACAAATGCCATATGATTTAACTCATGTGGAAATTAAGAAACAACACACACGAGCAAACTGGAGGAAGAAAGAGAGGCAAATCAAGAAACAGACTCTTAACTATAGAGAACAAACCAATGGTTCCCAGTAGGTTGTGTGGAGGGGTTTTAAATGGGTATTAGGGATAAAGGAGTACACTTATTGTGACTAGCACTGGGTGATGTATGGAAGGGTTGAATCACTGTATTTAAAACCTGTAACTAGATTACCCTATTTCCCATTTACTTTCCTTCTCCCACTGTCTTCCAGTTTACCCCTCATGCACCGCAAGTAAGTGAAACCATGCGATACTTGACTTTCTCTTCTTGGCTTATTTCACTAGGGTAATCTAGGGAGGGAAACGAAACAACAGAGACTTTGGACACAAAAACAAACTGAGGGACTTGGAGGGAGGGGGGTGGAGGGATGGGAGAGCCTGGTGGTGGGTACTGGGACACCTAAAGCGTGGAGCACTGGGTGTGGGGAATGGGGAATGAATCTTGGAACACTGGAAAAAAAAATTTTTTAGTAACAATAAAAAATAAAAATAAAAAAATAAATAAAACCTGTAACTAATACTATACTTTGTGTTAACCAGAATTTAAATAAAAACTTTTAAGAATTTTAAAAATTAAAAATAAAATGAATGGGTAAGAAAATGTGGATATATATGCAATGGAAATTATTCAACCTTAAGAAGGAAGGAAATTCTGGGATAGATGAAACATGAGGATGATATGCTAAGTGAAATAAGCCAGTCACAAAAAGAAAAACACTGTGTGATTCCACTTATATGAGGTACCTAGAGCAGTCAAATTTATGGACAGAAATATAATGGTGGTTGCTAGGGACTGGAGGGAAGAGGGAAATGGGGAGTTAGTGTTTAATGATACAATTTCACTTTTATAAGGTGAGAAGGGTTTTGGAGATGGATGGTGGTGATGGTTGCACATTATGAATGGATTTAATATTACTGAAGTGTTCACTTAAGAAGGTTAATTAAGATCATTTTTTTTGTTTTTTTTTAAGGTCATTTGTTTTATGTTATATATTTTACTATGATAAAAAAAATTTGGATAAGGTGGGGAGGGGCAGAGAGATTGGAGTGTTGGAAATATTTATATAAATCACATTCTATAGGTAAATAATTATTATATATTATATAAAATATATTTATTTTTAAAAGTGAACATTTATCAAATTATCTAAAATATATATATTTAGTTAAAATTTTAAAATAGACTGATAGCTAGAAAGTAGTTTTACTGTACTGTCAAGGGGCCATGAGATGTTTTCAGTGAAAGCTGATGTAGAGGTCAGATGTGTTAGAATTATTATTTACTTGACGTTGATACTGCCTTCTACTTGTAGAAAGAACTTGATATAATACTGTGTTTTAAAAACATAACAATTTGAGGGGAGACAAACCCAACAAATACCTTTAAAAGGAGCCCAGGGAATAACTGCGGTGCTCGCTGGGATAAATTATTTGCCCCATGGAGTTTCAAATTAGTCAGGACCATCTGCATAGCACAGCAAGCATCTCAAGCTTGATGGAGCACGAGAAACCTGGTGGGCTTGTGAGCCCAGACTGCTGGACCCACCTGAGGAGTTCCTGATTCAGTAGATGAGGGGTGGGACCTGATAATCTGCCTTTCTAACTGGTACCCAGGAGATATGGAAGCCACTTTAGGGAACCATATTTTAAGAACCAATCCTCCATAGTTGCGGGAGACGGTCTTGAGCTATTGATAAATATGGAAGGAGATGGCATGATGTGGTAGAAATTGAACAAAACTAAAAAGTGCAAAATGTTCTCTCTGAATTAGGCACTAGCGAAGAATTTGCACACTTACATAAATGAATGTTCACCTTGTGTGGGTGTAGAAATAGACCCCGGACCCCTGTGGGGCTACATGCAGTCAATACAGAATATCTAAGTGTTACTCACTGGCATCATAACTGCGAGTTATTAGTCCCAGAGTGAGCTATCTCTGGGAATGTGGATGAGTGATTTTGGACATCATTAATTTGTACATCAGACTCGATCACCATCTTAAATTTAACACATGACAGATTTCTTATGCATCGAAGAGCTTGATAGCCAGTAGCTTTGAAAATGCCCAGCAAATCCAACAAATGTACCACCTTGACAGACTATTTAAAAATTACATTTAAGTTCACTGTTTTTAATGGAAAGAGATATTGCTTAAATAGTTCTTTATACGAGCAAGGGGAAAATAATCTTTCCTGAAGTTATTTAACACTGCAATTCAGAAAAGTACTATTTTTTTGAGGGGGTAAATCCTAAAAATAATATCCTCTCTCCAGCAGGGCCCATCATGGGACATCAAGAAATTATTTAATAGCTTTTGTTCTAAGAACACATGATGTGAATAATGAGTGAAATAAACAAGAAAGCTCTTATTACACACACCCCTCCCTGGGGCATGCAAAGGGTTTGCCAAAGCCAAGATTAAGCCTGCCAAAAATGAAAGGAAACAACTGTGTTGAAAAAAGGTACAGAATAATCAGAGGAAAAAAGGAATTTCCTGGGTTTTAGGCCATATTCTGGGGGCATTTTACTCTGCTCTTGCCAAGATTCCAGTTGTCGGTAGAGAGTGTAGGTGAGTGCTTGTGGGTTGGTAAGAGACATAAAAGTGCTCCCATGCAAATATCTTCCCCACTTACCAATTTCTCTGACGCCTGAAATGCCATGTTTAGAAATATAATATGCCTTTGTAAAGAATTAGTGATGTGTAAAGAATACAAATGTCTCTTGGGAAGGTAGTTTACCTTACCCCCCCACCGCCGCCCCCATTAACAGCCTAATTTTAGGTTAATGTGATTGCCAGCTGAAGGCATGTTTTTACTATAAGGAGCTAAAGCAAAGTAATTCAGAGCATTTGTTTGAAGGTATAGGCTCTGCTAAAGTCCTCCATGCTATTCCTTATGCTCCACAAATAAGTGAAACCATATGATAATTGACTTTCTTTGTTTGACTTACTTCACTCAACATAATCTCCTCTAGGCCCATCCAAGTGGAGCAAAAGTTAGGTATTCATTCTTTCTGATGGCTGAGTAATATTCCATTGGAGAGTTTTAGAGGGTGGGGGATGGGTAAGCCTGGTGATGGGTACTAAGGAGGGCACCATTGCATGGCGCACTGGGCATTATACACAAACAATGAATCAGGGAACACTACATCAAAAACTAATGATATACTGTATGGTGACTAACATAACACAATAAAAAAAATTTTAAATAAAAGGGGATAAAAAAAGAAAAAAGGTCACTAGCACAAAAATCACTTTTAAAAAAGTATAGGATCTGTAGGTTAAGATAAATAAATAGTCCTAGTCAGCCAAGGAAACAACTGAGAATGTAAGCTATTACACAGGAAGGAGAGTATTAGCAAAGATGTCTTGAGGGAGAAGAGGACCATGAAAAAGAGCACCCAAGAAAAACCTTATAATCTCACACTTAAAAAGAACCCAAAACCCAAAACAAAACAAAAAAACACCTCCCATGGTACACTTTGAAAATAATAGGACCGGTGTTCCTAAAAATCTGTAATCTGAATTTATTTTCCCCATGCTAACAATCACAGTGATTTGAAACAAAAGCTGTGGCTGCAACAGAAAAAAATGTTGATTAAATTTAGAAATTTTAAGAATGGAAGTCACTGTAAATTTCTATTAGACTTGCTTTTTTAGTTATTTCAGAGAGTCCCTTCTCTTTATGCCCTGCTAAATGAATTTGAACAATGGTATTTAACATTTCTGTTGGGCAAAAATGCTGAGAAACTTCATGAGTTCACATGAATTACACATTAATTAAAAACACGCCCGTGACCATTATATATGGCAAGCACAGTAGCCCTCATGACACCTGCATCTAAAACACTCCTGAAAATAATCCGTTCTGTGGAAAAATCTATTGTAGACTTCCATAATACAGACTGGAAACTGATGTGCTTCTATTACCATTGTGAAAGGGATGACTTTATAATCATCTTTAAGTCCTTCAATAGTAAATAAATATTTTGTAGCCCATGTTAACTGATAAGAAAATGGTCTTTACAACAGTGATGTGAATGGAAGGAAGTTAGAAGATTTTCATCCTTAAAGAACTTTGAGAGAATCGATTAGATCAATAGTTCTCAGCAGAGGGCAGCTTTGTCCCCCAGGGGATATGTGACAGTGTCTGCAGACTTTTTTGGTTGTCACAGTTGTGGAAGTGCTAATGGAATCCAGGGGATAAAGACCAGAAGTCTTGCTAAACATTCTGTAGTACACAGGAAAGCCCCCTCTCCCCAACAACAACAACAAAAATTATCCAGCCTAAAATGCTGCTAGTGCCGAAGTTGAGAAACCTAAGAAGACCTGTATAGTTTTAGGACTCTAAAAAAATGCCATCTGATTATAATCATTTCACGTTGACATGATCAGGGTGTCTGAAGGATGAATGAATTCTTTCATGCCCCTAGACTTTCCAAATATTACAAATAGGTCATTGATTCAGTGGGCTAAATAGCTGAACCAAGTTCACCCTGAGTGCATTTTTGAAATGGGAAATATCTTAACATTGGGGATTTCTGGTATAGGAATGGACTTTCTTTGAAAAGGAATACCTAAATTTTAGAAGAAATTTTCCTAAATAGTTTTCTGAAGAGGTTAAAAACATCGAAAAAATCAATTTCATTCGTTATGCTGAATTTTCACAGAGACCAAAAGAAAAGATCAGTGTTAATGTGTGGCTCAAATGAATAGCTGTTGGTCTTTTTTGGCCATAAATATTTTTTAAATATCTTAGTTTCCTATGTGAGTTATTGTTTTTCTAAAATTTCACTGTTATAACCTATTGGTTTTCTTTCTTTCTTCCTTCCTTCCTTTCTTTCTTTCTTTCTTTCTTTCTTTCTTTCTTTCTTTCTTTCTTTCTTTTTTACTATGTATAATAATGGAAAATCTCTATGCATTGTTTTGTCTTGTTTTTTAATTAGGAGTACTCGAAATTCTAGGGAGTATTTACAATACAACCTGTGCTTTCCAGAAACTCTTATTTGTGAACAAGAATGATTTGAGAGTTATCCAAGTATTCGGTTGTGATTTTTTTTTCCTTCCTCCCAATGCCAATTAAAATCCTAAAGAATTACCTAGAGTTCATGAGATGGAATTTGAAGAATTCGTGGTAGAAATGCATAATAAACTTGTTGACTGCCTGGTGGGAAGAATTAGAAGCAAAATATATATTTTTTGAAATAATCTGTTACTTGATGATGTTTCGAATGAATTCTATTTGGGCACTGTGTTATGAAGAACTGAGGTGAATTATTTGTTCTCTGACTTCTTAGCTAAGAATGAAACATTGGCATTACCTGCTGAATCTAAAACACCAGAGGTAGAAAAAATCCCAGCACAGCCTATTACAGGTAATGAGATCCCTATGTTGTTAACTTTAAGAGAATAAATATTTTGAGAAATGGTAAATGATTGACAAGCTTGTACTTTTTTTCAGTGAAGGGCCACTAGGAGATTAATTTTCATCATAAGCACAAACAGTAAGAGATTGTAGATCCTTAATTTAACATTTGGAAAAACAGTTGATATAGAAGGAACTATGGAATCATATGACCTCATATGTAATATGGAAGCTGTATTTTTCACACAAAGTGAAAGTTGTCACCTCAGAGTTTTGAGATATTTTTTATGCTAAAATGTAATACTATGGTTCATTTGCTTTCCTTTCCAATGAAGACGTGAGCTCATTTTTCACTTCTTACACAAGTGATCAGTTTAGCAAAATGCCGTAATATCTTCTAAACGCATTAGCATGATAACTATGAAAGTGCCCTAGAATCATTGAGGACAATTAAAATTAATTGTTCTATGGTACATTAAACCATGGAAGATTAATAATAATCCTAGTATAAAGAAATATATAATAGTTCAGTGGAAATCCTTTCAAGAATAAGTGCGGGATGCATTTTCTCCATAGTTTATATCAGCCTTTACTAACAAACATTCAGCATTTCTTCTCTGAATGAACTGCCTAAGTCCAGCCCAGTAAGGACATGTTCCTTTTTCAACCACAGAATTTTGCCAGAGCGGTACCAACCACCTCATCCAGGACCCAGTAGAACAAACATTGGGCCAGAATTTCCCCAATTCCACTTTTAGCAAAAATATCTCCAATCCAAAGTGAATTTTTTAGTCCATAAAATTGCCATAAATTGAAATATCAGTGATTATTTACCTTGCACTAAACTCTTGGATTCATAACTGGTCCAGAAAAGATAAAGATTGGTGGGGAAATAAAATAACTTGATTTCAAGAAACCTATCCAAGTAGGACTATTTCTGACAGAGTAAGAAGTCTTGGCTCCTACCTACAAGGAAGATGGACCTTCCATCCCCCCCTTCATGGGTGTTGGGACAAAGGTACAAACTATCTAAGATGCTGAAATACTCTATTTCAATAAAATTCTTAGGTCATCTTTCTAACTTCAATATAATTTGTCGATACCAAGGAAAGCATAGGAATGACCCAGTAGATGACTCCAAATTCTTTTCTGCCCCAAATTTCCTACCCATTTTTCCTATTATACTTTCCTCTCTTGGCACAGCATCTGACGGGAGAGTCTATAGATTTCTTCGCTCTCAGCCAAACCTTCTTCAGAATTTTCCTATTCAGAAACACTTCGGCAAACACCATACCTTATTATTCAGTGTTGTGTTTATTTTGTCTCGCAGCTGAGCATTTGAGTCCTTACCATAATCACAATCCAGTTCCAACCTTTGCATGTTGACTGCCGTTTGGAAGAGAGAAATCTTTAATGTAATAGTTCTCAATAAACCTTTTTGCCTTGGGTCATTCTTTAATTTGCCCATTTATTAATTCATTTAATATTTGTTATATGCTTACTGACTATACCCTGGACATTGTGCTGAGCCCTGGATATAAGCAAGAAAAAAGCAAGCAAGGAAAAAATTATGTTTAATGAGTGCTTTCACCGAGGTCAGCGTGCTGTGCTTTTTGGAACACGTGGAAAGTGGACCAAACTCAGCGAGGAAGGGTTAGAAGAAGTGTCTGCTCAGGCATCTGCGGCAAGCCGGGGAGACCTTAATTAACTTGAAAAGAATTGGTCCATTTAAGTGTCAGTTACTAATTCTAAAGGACAACAAAAGCACCTTGTGATCTTTGGTTGCTTCATTATTTTATCTGAATTTGTAAAGTTGTCTTCTTTACTTTCCAGTGACTCCTGAGTCGAAGCCAAGGACCATGAAACCCACTGTGTCTAGTCCATTAGACTTTTCAGAAAAAACCCTGGGTAATTCTAAGATTTTTTTTTTCTTAAATAACTCCCAACGCTCATAAAAACAAAAGGTAACCCCAGTGCCTTAGTTCCCCCTTCCTTTTATTTCCCCCCTTTACTGGCAGTCGATAACTTTCCTACTTCTCGGACCAGTTCTGTTACACTGTTAACAACATGCCTTGAAGCTGATAACTGATATTCTAGGCAGCTCGGGAGGCTAGATGCCGGCTGCACACACACCTTTTACCAGTCTCTTGGGAGGTATAGAAAAAACCCAGAATGCCAGCCTCTTAACCCACAAATCTTGGAGGGGTGGGGGAAAGCTGGAAGTCTTGACTTTATCTGTGCTTTCTGTTTCAACAAGCTTCCCGATGCTTCTGTGCACTAAACTTGAGGAGAATCTCCAAAAGTGTCCTGCTTTTTAAAAAGAATTTTATGTCATGCAAGTTAGCTGCTTCTTGGCCCAAGAGAGTCTTGCTTTGTTGTCTTCTGCTAAAGAAAAGGAGCAGGAAGAGTTTTGTGTGTACTTGTGATGTACAAGTATTTGTGTGTACTTGTGATGCATCTTCCACGCCACATCACGTCCTTTGAAACTGTACCTTCACATTTTAACGGCTACTTGAAGCTTTTCGGGGGTGGAGGGGAGCCAGCTATTTCCATGAAAGGCACCAGCTGCCGTGTGCACACTGTGTTATGAGCATGCTTCCCATGATTAAGTGTGAGCCGCAATGTCAAATCCTGCCTCAAGGAGTTGCTAACCGAATTCTTCTTTATTTTAGTTCTCAGCGAAAGGACCCCGGAAATCCTGCAAACTATTCTAATACCTAGGTTTGAATTGCCCCTGAGCACTCTAGGTAAAAATTATTCAATATTGCAGCTTGTTATTACCTTGGAAGTGTTATGCATGCTTTATAGAAATCCTTAGGTTAATTCATTCAAATTTATCTCCTCATAAGAAAGAAGGGACACATGGTTTCTAGAACAGTAAGCTCTCCAACACCAGGCCCTTAACTGTTATAAAATATTTTACAATTTAGGATGCTACAGTGTCTTTATGACAAATACTTTGGTGTTTTTTTTTTTTCTTTTTGGTAGTCATATTTTGTTATTATGTCTGATTCTTTTTATTCAAAATCATTATGTCACTGTAGAAGAAGAATAAACTATACTTCTTCTAAATATCTTTTTACTTAATTGTTTCTCCAGATGGAGAAGATACGTTTATGTTATTTTGGCAGACTGTCTCTTAGAATTTGAGTGCAATATCAGAAACTATTGAAATGGAAGCTTAAATAGAAAACTGTGTAATTACTGAAATTCTGTTTTCCTTTAGATGGACATTTTTTTTAATCCCAATGTGTTTGGAGCTTGATTTGAGTTAAAATGAAATATATATAAAGGCACAGATACGCAGGACTAAAGAAATTAAGAAAGTAGTAAGGGTGAAAAGAAGAACCCAAACTCCTCCAATTTAGTAGCTTGATTATAAAAATTAGAAAAAGAAGCTTTATTATAGCATCCAGCATCAAAACCACAAGAGTAAGAAATACTACTAACAATACCTTATTTGACAGAAGTAATTTGCCTTTTTGTGTTTGTTTTTCTGTTTTGCAAGCTTGAGATTTTGAAAAATCTCTTGTCTGTTTCTTCGTACCTCAGGTTATAACATTTGTTTTGTGTTTCATTGCAGCTCCAAAAAGGCTTCCAGAATTTCCTCAGGCAAACACACCCTTCCCCTTTGAGAAGCCTGAGGGCACTCTGGGTAATAGCACCTTCAAGCTGGCGTTAAGATAGGGGTGGTGATGGCTTAATCCTGTAGGATAGGCTTACTGGATCCGGTCTTAGCAAACATCAATGAACTGGTGAACTCTGTTAACTCAGCCAAACAAGAGGTTGATTTAAAACCAAACAGAAAAAAGCCTATTTATCTGATTATATTTTCTATAAATTCAGTAATGATCATCGATATGTTAATTTTATACAGTTTTGGGGTTTGTCCTGAAAAATGTTGAAAGTAGGACACTGAACTCTGGTCTCTTTTTTTTTTTTTTTTTTTAAGATTGATTTCAGTGAGAGAGCACACACATGGCTCACACACACAGGGTGGGCAGGGTGGGTGAGATGGGGGAGGGGCAGAGCAAGAGGGGGAGAGAAACTCAAGCAGATGGCACTCAGTGGGGAAGCCCTGGGAGGGACTTGATCTCAGGACCCTGAGATCAGGCCTGAGCCAAAACCAAGAGTTGGGTACTTACCTGACTGTATCACCCAGGCATCCCTAAATCTGGTCTCTTTCTGATCACTAATCAAATGCTCTCTGGATAGATGCTGATTGATTTCTTGATATGAAATGACTTTGGATTGGATTAGCATGTGTTTTTTATTACAAGCTTCTAGTAGCCACTTAACCATACCAGCAACCTATTTCTGACCCTCTCTTCTCCAAACAAAACAAAACAAAAACAAACAAAAAAACCTTTAATGAATTTCATTTCTTTTTGCTGTAGCTTCAAGTGAAAAGTCATGGATTATGCCTATAAGTAAACCATCTGAAGATTCCAAACTTCTCCCACCTCAAACAGGTAATTTCATTCTTTTTTAAAAATAGATTAGACCAATAGTATTGAATAACTTCTCTTGTTTTTATTTTTATAGATTCCCTTGTTGATTATCAAAATACTTGTAGTAAACAGTGAAGCTATAATCCATTCTTGCTACTTAGAGGAATGTCATGTTTTTCTCAATGCAAACGCAAAATGGTTTTATTTTTGTTTTAAAAATCTGTGTTTTAATGTCTGGGTAGATAATTGGAAGTGCGGCTAGAAGATGGATTTTCTAGAGACATCTTTAATGACATTGAGAACAGTAACAAAAAGAGCATATCGTGGGTCTCAATTAGCAGTATCAACATAATGTTTCCCTTGTAGATAGATACTTGCTTTTTTTCCAACAAAAATATTCAGTGAATAATTCAGTGAATTTAAGAGCTCACTATGTGCCAGTTATTGCTAAATCCTAAAATCTGTAAGCATGTTGTGATATGGAGGAAAGACCACAGGTCTTGGCATTAATAATGGACCTTGATTCTAATTCTGGTTTTCCCATTAACAATATACTTGAGCTCTTTTTCTCTGCTGTCCTGGGTCTTAGTTGTTCTTTTGTAAACTGTGGCAATTGTTTTTTTTCTCCTGAGAATTCTGTGTTCCACCACTAAAACTGATGAGGGAGACATCTTCCTCTTAAACAGTTTTCCTCACTTAAAAGATAATCTCATATACATCTTTTCTTTGTTGTTACCAGACAACTAAAAAGAATGGTCAGCATGTGAGAATTATAAGAAAACCTCAGAAACTACTTTATGTGATTATGTCTGTGATTTTTGTTTTACTTGTTCGTATTTTAATTTTTGTGAACCTTCTAGGTGTGATTCTGAGTAAAAATTATATGATATGTAATGTAGTTGGAAGTTCATGTAACAAAGTTAAGTACACCGACATTTTGTGACATTCTCCAGAAAAGATTCCAGCAGAGAACTAGTTTGAGAAAGGGTGAGAATATACCTTGAGAGACATAGATTTTAGTCAAATTATTCTTTCTCTGTTACATGTGATGGGCTCAGATCTCAGCAAAAGATAGAAGGAAGGCACCATATGAAGTAAGCATGTCTATTATTGTCTCCCCTTTCAAGTGGGAAAACACCTGAAAGTTGGATATGGTTGTCAACCAATCCAGAGAAGTATCCAGTTGGGTATTTTTAAGGCTTCATTCCCCTAGTCACTGACCTTGAAACTCAAATGCTGTTACTTAATGTAGATGCAAAAATATCTTGAGCATTCCAGGTCACCTGAATCTAAAATCTGGGTTCTGGGAAGAGTTTCAGAGGGAGCCGTCCTACAGGCACTGTAGGTTATGGAGCAACGAGTCTGCAGGTCTGTGTGAGGGTTTATCTGCTGCACTGTGGCGTGTCTGACCTGACTTCCAGATCATTCGTGAGGATTACAGCTATCAAACCAAACTAAACTAGATGAACCCTTGGGTCCCTTTCATCTCAGCTTTTGGGTTATTAAACTTGGGGGCATAGAGTCAGCTAGATTTCCCTTGAGCAGAGTAATTTTTTGGTGTTTGTGATTATTCAAGAGTGAACTGACCAAAACCTCAAGGAAACCATCTATGAAACATTAATGCCTAGGACATGGACTATATATAAAACCTGAGTCGAACCAAGTTTTGGAGAGTAGGGAGAATATGTTGGGAAGTGAGGATTATAGGTTTCCAAAGAGACAAAGATGGAGGGGATTAAAGATCTTAATAAAGGAAGGGTTCCTTTTGCCTTCAGTTCCAGAAAAGGAATATTCTGGTCTTGCTCTGTGAGAGTATGAATAGTGGCCACTATAGCAGGAAGCACCTGCATCGTCCAGTCACCTCAGTACGGCCAGAGCAAGCTTGGGCTGCCGGAGTTGCAACTCTTGACTGCCAACCCTCTCTGGATGAAGTGCTGGGGCTTGTCATGGGCTGTAACAGTTCAGTAGGTAATGATTTCAGGCATGAGCGTTGGCCCTAGAAGCTTCCCATCCTTCCCTCACAACATTTAAATTTTATACTTCCGCTGCTTAGTGTGATCCTTAGACCAGAAGTGTTGGCATCCCTGGGGAATCGTTAAAAAGGCAGAATCTTGGGCTCTACTCCAAATCTATTGAGTCAGGATCTGCTTTTTAAATAAGATTTCCAGATAATTGGTATGAACAGTAAAGGTTGAGAAGCACTACCTTGTCACTGGCCTATAATATTTCACACAGTGTAGGTAAGAATTATCAAATGTGGTCAACTATAGTGTGAGAGGCCTTCGGTCAATATAAGATTAGTTTCTCAAAGTGGGTGGTTAAATAGCTCTTGTTTCAATGCCCACAATGCCTCCTCTATTTTTTATATAAGTGTCTATGCACCTTCTTACATGCTAAATTTCAAATTAAACCTTATCCTATATACTGGGATTTGATATATTGATATATTCATTCCATCCTTCCATTCACTTCAGCCTTCCTTGTTGCTTGTGATTGATTCTGTGTGAACCTGTACATGTACTAAGTTTCTATTTCCTATTTAGTAGCAGTGTATATGATTATTTTACTTTCCATTTACTCACCATGTTTTTCTACTGCAATTATTTTTAGAAATTAAGAAGAGAGGTAGAGATGGTACTGGAAGGCTGGTCCATAAAATCATTGGTCCCATTTTTAGTTGTTGTATTCTTTAAAGAAATGATATATTTTAGCTGGTCTGAATTAACAAAATAAACACATTTTGTTTTCTCTGTTGGAATACAGTGTACCTATACTTACTTTATCAATTCCCTTCAGCCAAAGACTACTAGAACCACACCTGTTTTAGAACAAAGTTAGATGTATTTACTCATTTCAACAATAGAGAATGCAGAACATGAGAAACTGTGGGATCCCTTGGTAAGAGGGCGCTAGAAAGGATTTATTGTAGGATGTGGAAGGAAGTGATGTCTTGCTCTGGCATGGCTGCTGCCACAAAGTGGGAGTAATTCTATAACTGAGTATCTTAATTCTTAACTAGAAGTGAAGAAGAACAGAGTGAAGCAAAGTTGTGATTGGTAAATTCGTATTAGCCAGAATGTGGGGACAGTAATTTTGTATTTATGCATCAGTGTTCCACACATTTACAGAGTGGTATCAGTTTTGTCTTGCTCCATGTTGGTCACCACGTGGTCTTATCTGATGCTGGTGTTCTTTCAAAGTGTCGATGCTCAGCAGGAGAACACTGCCACCTAGTGGTGGGTGCTCGGCCAGCTCCGGGGTGCCAGGGACTGCTTTTCTCTTCATCAACAATTAAGTGTGATTTATCAATACCTCTTGTAAGACTCATTTTGCTTCGGCACTTGCTGGATTTGTGTTTTCCACATTTACTTCATATTTTGTATCAAATCATCAGAATGCATGTTCTCAAAAAGACGTCAACATTACTTTTGTATATAAAAAGCTGTATGGAAATTCTAACTTGCATGCTGATTATTGAAATCCCTAAGTCATTTCAATAGTCGAGGAAAGGGTGGAACAAGGTATTTGGAGTTTAGAGTATTCCAGAAAATCTGGAATGTAGTCATCAAACATACTGTTCCCCACTTTGAACCTTTTTGCCCTAATATTTCATTAGTGCTGCATTTTTGTGATCTTACTATTTGGAGTTGTGTTTTGTATTAAGCCTCCTCTAAAGTATGTTTACTTACTATTTGGAGTTGTGTTTTGTATTAAGCCTCCTCTAAAGTATGTTTAAATAGGATTGATTTTTTTTTTGAAAAAATTGAAAAAATTCAATTTTTCTTTAAATTTAGGAAGGAGATGATAAAAAACTGCTTTATATTATATACACTTCTTTAAAGATTTTTTTTTAAGATTTTTTATTTATTTGACAGAGAGAAACACAGCCAGAGAGGGAACCCAAGCAGGGGGAGTGAGAGAGGGAGAAGCAGGCTTCCCGCGGAGCAGAGAGCCCAATGTGGGAGTCCATCCTGGGTCTCCGGGATCATGACCTGAGCTGAAGGCAGTCGCTTAACCAACTGAGCCATCCAGGCGCCCCTCTTTAAAGATTTTTTAAAAGATTTTGTTTCTCTGAGAGAGAGAGATTGAGCATGAATGGGGGGAGGAGCAGAAGAAGAGGGATAAGCAGCTTCTGTGTTGAGCGTGGATCCCACAACCTTGAGATCATGACCTGAGCCAAAAGGAATTGAGCCACCCAGGCGCACCTGGAATATTTACTTCTTAAAATAGTTCTATATTAAAAAAAAGTTGGCCACATTTTAGAAATGCTTAAGTGCTTGTATGAATGGTTCAGAAAAGTACATTTTTCTAATGATGCAATAGAATAGTCTTAAGTTCTACTGGTAAATGACCAGTTGACTATGATTTTTGTGTTACTGTAGAGTGAGTTCTAGAAGAGCTCTCGGTAGCTTCCACTCGTCACAAAGAATTATGCATTTGCATGCATGTGTGTATACTTGTTGGATTAGTCTGGTTTGTATTTGGACAAATTTGTATTTGTTTTGTATTAAGAGATTCAAAGGGTTGTATATCTACCATCATATTGATCCTTCAGAAGTCCCTGAAAGTAAAGGGAGCTCTCATTTTCTTTTACATAAATAACTGAGAGGCTTGCCCCTGAATAGATAGATAGAGGTGCAAAAATTAGATCCTCATTCATTTCTTTCCTAAACTTCTCTTTAACAAAGCATTCCAAGTTAAGAGTGAAACAGTGTCATACAGTTTGCTTTGAAATTTTTTCTTGAACAGCTTCCCAGTAGTTAATTAAATGTTATTAGGTCCAAGTGCCTTCTAGATTTTTTTTAAAGATTTTATTTATTTACTTGACAGACAGAGACACCCACCTTCTAGATTTTTAAAAAACATTAAGTGATCTGTGAGAAAGGTTAGCCAGTTTCTGAAGTTCAGTCTTGTTGGGAATGTGATCACTACTCTGTGAGCTACAGAGCAAGGCAAAGCTGGATTAATAACCAACTCAACTATTTAGCAGTTCTGTGCTGTAGACAAGTGATTTAACGTCTTGGAGCCTCAGTTTCACCATGTATAAACTGGAAATAATATATACATTTATTCACTGGGTTGTCGTGTCTTAGAACTAATATATAGAAAAGAATGTGTAAATCACTAATTCACAGATTCACAGTACATGGGAGGTGCCCTGTAATCCTTTCCTTAATACAATGGACTCTTGAAATGAATACTTCCTCTTCTCACCACACTGTCCATCCCAAACTTCCTAAATTGCTGCAGACATTCAATAGTCATAATAATAAAATAATGACAAATTACCAAAAAGAAAGGAATAAAGGAAGAAGGAAGAGAGAAAATAAAAAAGACTCTAAGGGTGCCTAGGTGGCTCAGTGGATTAAGCCTCTGCCTTTGGCTCAGGTCCTGATCTCAGGATCCTGGGATCAAGGCCCGCATCAGCTCTGCTAAGCAGGGAGCCTGCTTCCTCCTCTTTCTCTGCCTGCCTTTCTCCCTACTTGTGATCTCTCTCTCTGTTAAATAAATAAATTAAATCTAAAAAAAAAAAAGACTCTAAGCTCACATGTAATGATTCTTGGGTCTTCATTTCACTTGTTTAAACATTTTTACAAGGAATGGAAAGGGTATGTGCATTGTTATTTAAAGAGACCCTGCACCCCATAGAATGGTCTGATGTCCTATTCGCCTCATGGCAAGAAGGTATCACACAGCTACACTGTTGTGTTAGAGTCGCAGCCTGAATCATTCTATAAACTCTGAGACCCTTTCTAGACTAAGAGAGTAAAATGATGCATTTTATTGTGTTTTTCCGTGGGCATCAGCTGTGGTGTTTTTTCTCTGTGGACAACAGAGATGGGAGAAGCAGCATAAATGCTGCATCTGTATCATCCCACAGCTGGGGCATATGCCTGATTTCTAACCGCCTGTATATCATTAGAGAGGAGGATGGAAATCAGCTTTTCACTTCTGGCTTCATGTCATCAGTGTTAAGCCTCTTTAACTTCCTTGATTATCCCCTTAAAAAGACCATCACTTAGTCCCAGGAGAGTTTAAAGCCCAATTTAAACAAAGCGAATGGTTTCTTTTTATAACCGAAGATGATTTGATATGTTTATTTTCATCCTTAGAAAACTCTCTTGCCTATTCTTTCCCTAGCATTTTCAGACTAATTGATTTTTCCCTCCGATGTCCTGTGACTTATTCCTAAAATGACTCCTTCTTTGACATAATTCCTTCGCCTTGAACAATAAAGAGTTCTCTTTAGAGGCTCACCCTTGACAAGAGAGTCCAAACTGAGAACTGTGGGCTTCAATCTCTTCGTTTGAATCCACTTTGAGAATCCACTAATTGTTTTCCGTACTTGGTAGAACTTCAGTAAATTACAATATGCACTCTGCCCTCAAAATCACTTAAATACCTGAAAGCTGCAGAACCAGCACCCTCGAGGAGTGGTATACTAGTTAGAACATTGTGTCCACAGGTGGTCTGCCCGGAGTGGCTGAAAAGAGACGGAAGTCTCTCTCTGTGCCTTTGGACCTTCCTGCCTCCCTGTGAGGTACTGATGAGTGTGGATCTGGCCCACCCAGCTGGAGGAAGCCCTAGAGAGGGGGAAAAGTAGCGTTGAGTGGTGGTGTTGATGCTTTGAGAGTCAGAAAATAGGATTCAGGGGCAGCAGATGGTTTACTGTTTCACTTGGAGATTTACACCATCAGCATTTGGTTTTGCTTCAGGAACATTTTCTTGTAGGCACCGTTTTTCACAAAGTTCAAGGCCAACTAGAGAGGTATTTTATTTTTCCATGAACTGAGGAAAGCATTATTTATTTACTTATTATTTATTTATTTCAATGGTCCTGAGAGCTCTCTGTGTGGTGTTCCTAAATGCTTTTCTCGTCTAGCTGTGGTTATTTTCCCATTGCTCCTTCATATATGTTCTTAGGATTCTATTTCCATGGTGGGGGATGGCCACATAAGCATGTGGCAGGTAATTAATCGTATGGTAGAGGAACGTATCTGTGTGCGCACGTATGTGTATCATAAGGTAATTAAAGGGGCCTATTCATTTATATTCTTTTGTCCTCACTAAGAGCATAAACTACCCAGCTGTCTAACCCACTGTTCTTTTTTCACTATAACAGCCATTGTGCAGTTCAACTCTATTAATTCTATTAATTAATAGAATAATTATTTCTATTTTATCGAGTCTCTATGTACAGACTCTGGAGTAAAATAAACCTTGGGGTACCTAATGAGTGTGACTGATGCAATTTCTGTCCTAGTGAGATCTTTCATCTAAGAATTTGTTTTAAAAACAAGGTCTGGGGCACCTGTGTGGCTCAGTGGGTTAAGGCCTCTGCCTTCAGCTCAGGTCATGATCTCAGGGTCCTGGGATGGAGGCCCACATCAGGCTCTCTGCTCAGCAGGGAGCCTACTTCCTCCTCTCTCTCTGCCTGTCTCTCTGCCTACTTGTGATCTCTCTCTCTCTGTCAAATAAATAAATAAAATCTTAAATAATAATAATAATAAAAATAAAATAAAAAGATCTTTCACATAGTTACCATATTCATGGAATTTGAATAAAATACATTGATAAATTCTTGGTAATTGGAAATGCCTTATCTATGTGCCGTCATATGTTTCCAGAGCAATACTGGAACATTTTTATGATGGAATTTGCATCTAATCAGTTTTTAAAAACTAAAACCACCAACAACACATAATCCAGCAGTGTGGTTTTAGGAAGTTGTAAGCAAATGGGCAAATGGTAGTATGCCTTATTTCATACTAATACTTTTTCTGAAAAATATGAAAGTAAAATTTGGTTATTAGTCATTACTGCTTTTTGAAAGAAAGTTAATAATTGCTTTTTCTAAACTTTGAATTGAACTACCTATTTTACTTGCCTCAGATTGGTTCTGCAACTTTTGGTCCAATTTCTGTTCTGTGAATGCGAAATTAGAGAATGTGCTTAATGTCACATAGGAGCATTTCATCCACTAAAGTAAACATTAGTGATAGAAGATGGTTGTCTCTAAATAATAACGCATCATAGCATGTAGAGTGTCTAACAATTAGAACGGTTTGCTTTTAGTTCTTAGTTATCTATATACACTTTCATAGCTGGAGTAGCATTTTAAAAAGCCAGGAATGTCTAACAGTTTCACACATTTTACTCTGGTATAGGAATACACATACAGGAATTTTGTAAATAAATCAAGAGCTGTTGATTTTTAGGGAACTCCATTTTTGACACTGTTCTTCCCACTGACATCTATTACTTCAAAGTCATATAAAAGCATGTTTAAACCATAAGCCAGGCGAGGTGGTAGCGTGTCTCTCAGAGCTGCCCAAACAACATAAAACTGCTAGCAAGTCGTGTTTGTGAGTTGTTAGCCCTCTAACTTGTTTACAATCCAATAGAGCTGACTTGTTCTTAACTTACTCAAGTCTCAGAAACTCCAGAAATAGAAATCACAGGACCATGCCTCCTGGCAGATGTGTTATTTTAATCTTAAGTATATTTGAGAAAATGTTTGGAAGTTAGAGGTCCCTGCCATTTGGGAACTTCCCAACATGAGCCACAACAGCTCTCAGGTGACGGAAGGAGGGCTTCTCCGGTATATGTATGCCTTCTAGGAATCAGGTGGGGGCAGACGGCAGCCTGACCGGGAACCTCCGGAATAACAGTAGAAAGAGAGCAAATAAATATCTCCTAGGACAAAAAATACAGAATCTAAGAAAGCTGGTTCAGTTTTAGATATAAGGGAAATGTGGGACTTAGAGTAATAGAGAGTTGTGACCTTTTTCAAAAGCAAGCAGAAATATAAATAAAAGTTATTTATTCAGTGGTTCGTAATTTCTGGTATGAGAAGTTTAATACAGGTTGATAAAGTTTTCCTAACTTATTTAGAATCAGATGGAGCTGACTTTGCTAGATCCATGATTTGAAATTGGCTTAAAGCAAGCCTCAGTCAGCAACTGCCAGCATTTTTGTCCTTTAAAAGGTCAATCATTCTTGGGGCGCCTCGGTGACTCTGTCGGTTAAGCATCTGCCTTTGGTTCAGGTCATGATGCTCAGGGTCCTGAGGAGCCTGCTTCTCCCTCTGTACTGCCCCCCGTTCACCCCCTCTCTCTCTCACATAAATAAATAAAATCTTCAAAAAAAAAAAAAAGGTTAACCATTCTTATCTGACCCTTTAAAATTATAGCTAAGCTCAAGAAAACTTCTCACTACAATGTAATGGATCTCCTCTTAGAACATTTGCATGACTCATAATGTTCTTTCTGTTTTTAAAGATGTTGCAAAGCAGTAGATTCCCCTTCACAAATTGAAATCTGTTTCCTGCTTCTTTCATGTTTGGTGCAGTATGAACTGCCTCTGTGTGTCTTAGAGTGTGTGATATTATCTTTCTTACACCTTCAACTAGCACCGGTTCAAAATCGCTACAATGTCACTGAAATACAAGTAACTGCTGAGTAAATTTTCCTGTGAATTCCTGCTTTTTTAGTTGACTTCTGTATAGCCATTTTGAATGGGTAAGGAAAGTAACATCTACCTCATAACAATTAATATACCTCTCATTTCTATAGGGGCAGCTCTTTGTGCAGAAAAGAGAACATTTTATATTCTGAGGCCGTTTTTGCTTTCAGATTCAACACTTACATGGACATGAAATTTATCCCTATGTTAATATCAACTGTTATTTTTTAAGGTCACCCTGCTTGCTTTATTTTATGTAGTAAATGACATTGATTCTGAAATCCACTTATACTATAGAAGGGCTACAAGGAATATAGAAAGAGAGCTGCTTCTAGGTAAAGAGGAGAGTCCTGGTCTTAGCTCAGTTCTTCCTGGCCCTGTTAATGGGACAGACAATACGCCGAATTTGACAATCCCCGTGTGGGACCACCAGCAAACATCTTCACCACTGTGAATCTCAACTTTGTTGTCTAAAAAAATGGAGAAAACATCCTATTATCTTAAAAGTGGGCATGATGTCTACCTCACCTGTTTCTCCGGGATATTGAGCATGGTTAATTAAGCCAATAGGTGAGAAAGTGCTATGCAAACTGAAGAGTGCCGTCCAAACGTGAGATTCCATGATGGTAACTTTTACTAGGTAGGAAGACTAAGCAGTAGACTTGGTGCAAAGAGCTTCCATGTGACTGCTCTATCCTTCATTGGAAATCTCTCCTCAAATTGCTTCTGACTCATATGTTTATACTCTGTGAAGCTCTTTGATTTAGAGCTGGTACCACTTCATTGTAAATATATAGCCCTCTGCACACACCACCCTCGAGGCCACTGTCCAGGCTTACTGGAGAAAAGCCTTTTGTTTTGGGGGGAAAAAGACTGGAGGCAAGTCTCAGTGATTGCTTATATGTTAGTGACAAGACCACAGCCCAGGCCAAAACTCATTAGCAACTACGTAAGACTCTCTTGTAACCAGCATTAAATTATGTCATGAACTCTTTTAAAATTCATCAAAATTAACATCTTATCTTTTGTTTTGCCTTTTCTTTTTAAAAGCCACTTATGATGTTTTCTCAAGCCCTGTGACACCAGATGAGCCTGAAATGCCAGAACCCCACACAGGTAAATCCAGCTTCTCAAGGCTTTCTTTGGATGCCAGATCCTTCCAACAGCATTATATCTACTTCTCACCTTAATTTTTGCAGAGAGAAAGCACACTCTTTAGAGTTCTGCAGGAGAGAAGGGGCGGTCTGTGTCAAGGAGATGAATTCTGCCCATTTCTCTGTTGAGCAATCATCTCTATAACCGTCAATAATCAGCTCTGCCCCATGTGGGAGGCAGATAGATTTGGTTGCCATTGAGCCAAAGTCATATAATGGCCCTATTGCTCTATTATCTATATCATTCTAAAAAGATTTTAGATTCTTAGAGAGTTTTCTGTAGAACAGTGGTTCTCAAATGGGGGTGACTTTTCTCTAGGCATTTGGCAGTGGCCAAAGACATTTTTCATTGTCACAACTGGGGAAGGTGGTCCGGACATCTAGTGGGTGGAGACCAGGGATACTGCCAAAGCCCTGCAAATGTACAGTACAGACCCCCCTCCCTCCCCCAACGAGGAATTATCCAGCCTTAAATGACAGTGGTGCTGAGGTGAGAAATCCTGTACTAGAGCAGTCATGTCTTTCATTTGTCTATGGAAGTCCAGTGGGGTCTAATCTTTGACATTTGCTTACTGATCCTTCTACAAATTTGTTTAACTCCTTTTAGTAAGTGTTTATTAAGCACCTACTAAACTAGTACTGTGAGAGGTTTAGACTAAATAGGACTGGTCTCTGCTATGCATAGCTTTATATCTGATATTTTTTGTATATTTAGACTTGGCATTATTTGTGCCATGATAAAGGTAAACAATTTTGAATAGCGACAGGAAATAAGGAGAAAAAATGAAATAGAATGCTAAGAGTGAATTCAGTTAGTAGTTAAGAAACAAAAGTGAGAAACCAGAAAAACCAGTTGAAAATAAGTTAAATATATGAAACATTGTTTTTATCATGTTTTTTAATCTTTAAAGTATGTATGTTTTACAAGTGAGTTCCTCTTCAGCTCCTAATGAATCACCAGTTTAAAAATGTTTGTCTGCTCTCTTTCAAGTGTTCTTGATACTTTTCCCCAAATGAGGCATAATTTATTACTCATGAATTTGTATTTTTTTCTTGGGGCTTTCTGCTTTTATAAATGTTGACATTTATTCCAACAGCAACAAGTGATCCATATCTGGATTCTGTCCCACCTAAAACTTCTAGAACTCTTGAACAGCCAAGGGCAACACTGGGTAATGTTTTTAACAGAAAAATCCTACTTTGTTTTCCATCAAAAGAAAATCCATGTGAATGCCATTCCTCCAAATGACCATTTCATTCCATCACATCTAATCATTTATTTCGTTTTTACTTCTGAATGTATTTTTTTTCCTCTAATGCAGGCATCTTATGTTCCATTTTGGGTTCTCTCTCTCTCTCTCTCTCTCTCTCTCTGTCTCTCTCTTGAACTATAATAGATCATTTTTTCCATCCTTAAGGGAATGAAAAGATTTGAAAATTGCATGGACCTTTTCATCATCCATATCATCCCATCTCATTCATGTGTTTGTGGCCTGTATCACCTCTCTTCTCTGCATTAAAGCTGTCTGGAGTCAGCCACTGAACAGTTGTCATTTTGATCTTTTCTCTTCTTTAAATCGTTATTTCATCCACCAGCTTTCAAGACTACATGCATTTTCAATTCTTAGTCATGTATGTGTAGCATGTGCTTTGCAATTCCATCTAAAAGCATGTTAAGACTCCTAAAATACCTCATTTTAATTAGAATTACTTGGTGGGTGGGGTATTTGTGTTTTCAGCTCCAAGTGAAACACCATTTGTTCTTCAAAAACTGGAAATCTTTACCAGTCCTGAAATGCCACCTATAACATCTGGTAACTAATGACATTTTTATGGTTGTGTACTTTGAAAGAACAGATAAAGTGACAAGAAAAAAATCAGTTTTGTTGGACTTCCAGAATATCTTCAATAGTAAACATTTCCCTTCATTCTCTACTATGAAATTCTTCTAAGAACTGAGTTATCTGTCAGTCTTTACCTTGTGATAATTCTCAAAGGATTTCCATCATCGTGGTGTCCATACATTTAAAAAATTATTTTCTTTCTGCAACCCTTTCAACATTGCTTTGAAGTGGAGTTACAGATGATAATTATTTTGGAATACATTCCTTTCTATTTAGCACAATTCAATACCACCTGGTCAGAGTCTTTTTCTCAATGTAGTTTAAATATAAAGAGTATCAAGTAGGTTCTGCATGAGGAAAGATGGGTAAGAGAAGTAACACAGCCTATAATAGAAAATTATTTGAATAATGAAGTCTATTAACTCTTGCTGAGGCAAGTCATGAGCTACAGAATTAAAGTAGTTCTGGACTTCCATTCTCTAAAATCCAAATGTTTGTGCTTCTCCCCTGTTGTTTGGTAAATTATCTTTTGAGTTCTTAATTCTACCTTGTGTTTTTAAACCCCTTAATAGTGCCTGCTTCCCAGTAAATTTAGCTCAACAATGTACCCTTGGTTTTTATATAGACAGTTAGTTCATTTGGGCCCAACATGACCACATTTATTGAGCATCTGCTGTGTATAAAGCATAGTGTTAGGCATCCTGGGGATACAAAGAAATAAAAAGTAGTTCTTGTATTTGAGAAGTTTACAAATTTGTAGTTATAACCTGGTTGGCCCCTGCAAAATATTATTTATCAAAACTATATTAAATCTTCTTTCAGCTGCCCAGCAAACTACATCTGTCCCTTCTACACCTAAACGACGCATCAGGCCCAAAACACCAAGAACCAAACCTGGTAAATAACTGCCTCTTTAACCTCTCAGGATATGTAATTCTGAATAGAAACTGTCCTGTCCTTATCATAAAAAGAGGTTATGTGATTCTATAAATCAAAATTTCTTTACAAAATTAAGTGAAGGTGAATAATTCAGAATAAGAGAAATCAGTTTTTTAATACTACATAATTGAAAATTATGTCAGTGATGTTCTTGCATGTGAATTTTGGTATAAACTCAGAAATGGGTCCTAATATCACATGACATAAAAGTGAGAATCAACATATAAAACTATAGAATCTACTTATGAGACTTTAATACTTGTGTGGGAGCTCAGGAAAAGAGTTGAGGATGTAAGTTTCAAAATACGTGTAGGGTTCAGACAAATTAGAAGACGGGGGACAACATAAACATACATATAGCACCGAATTTACATGTACAGCTAGCTTCTTTGGAAGTAATATTTTTCATTGTCAGGTAATACACTCAGAATCATGCTCAGCAAATCAAGTTTTGCTTATTCCATGGTAGAATAAATACAGTTTTTTTATAGCCTTTACTGTTATCACTGAACTTACAAATTCTTTCCCCAAACTTGTACTCTCTGCATTTGTAAACACTGACAGCTAAAGATGGCAGGATTTCAAAAGGGTCATTTGGTTCTTCTCGGGACAATATCTTTTTATTGTCTCTGGCATATCTTAATTTTTTTTTCCTTTCCATCACCAGAAAGAGCCACAAGTCCTGGAACAATTACACCTAAAATTCCTAAAAGCCCCGACTCTACATGGACAACACTGGGTAATGATATGTCCTCGGTAGATGTGTTACTTCATCTTAACACGAAAATCCAGTGCCTTAGCTTTTGTGTAATGTTTCACTCTCTGTTCTAATTGGATTGTTTTAACGATACTGAGAATCTCATACAGTACAACAGCTTGGTGGCTTTCGTGGTTTTCGATAGTTGTCCCCATAGTCAGCACATGTGAATTCAGCATCCAGATATCATCCTGTACCTTGGAACGCTGGCAAATCACTGCTGCCTCCTCCTCTTCCATCCGCCGTTGTATGTATGTGAAGCCGAGTCTTAATACAGCCCTCCATTTTTTTTTTTTTTTTTGAGGGATGCCCTCAAGTTCAACTTCAGACTTCCTTTAGATAAACAGTAGTCTATTATGATGTGAGTAGAATTTCTTTATACTGTGGACCATGGCATTTTACCTATCAATGATTATTCATTTTAAAATATGCCTAAAGACTTGGATGTGGCTGAGAAACGTGGAGTAAGGGTACAAAATGATTATACTGATTTGTTTTTAAATAATGGATTAGAATAATCTTCTTTGTGTAGTTATTATATGGCTATTTGTAGTAATGCTGTTTCTGTTCAAACATACTCTTAAAATGCTTTTTCCAAATCAGATGAAAATTTATCACTGTTTTTCCCTTAAATGCTTGTCTGTGAAATACTCTTTCAATGGAATATTTCCAAAAACCTTCCAACATGGTGGGTTCATTCCACTTAAAATATAGGTTTGCCTTTTGTGGTTTTAGACAATGAAATGCCTAAATATTGATTTGTTGATTATTTTCTTTACTTTTCCAGCTCCCAGTAAAACACCATTTATTCCTTTGAAACCTAAAATTCCTCTCACCCCAGAAGAGACACCCACCAAACCTGGTAATTACCCTGAACTTTTCTATTTTTAATTCCAAAAGTAGGGTTGAAAAATTGTTTCATGCCACTTATTCAAGCAAGAACTTCTGATTTGTATTTTGTTATTTGATACAATTTTTCCATGGAGAGTGCAAAAATGCAATGCAATGATCTCATTATAACCAACCCCTCTGATATTATAGTGTTGCTCTGAGCTTCTGGGTGGATTGTTCTGTTCATGACCATCACAGAGAAAACACAGAAATAGAGAAATGGGAGTGATTGAAGACTCCCTTGTCTAGGACTATGAAATAATTTCCAATACCAGAGTGAACTGGAATTCTGATCACACTGAACAATAGCTTTTTGGCCTGAAAGCCAGGAAGTGTTTCCATCTCCTAAAAACTCTGCCCTTGTTTTAGGACTTCTCAGTTCTCCAGCTGCAAGATTGGAAAGGGTCAGATTTTCCTAATGCTCCATGATTTACTTTCTGAAACGAAGCTGATTTTTGAATACTGACTTGTGTTTATTTCTCAGGCGGTAATGATGTTTTGCTGAAGAGAAGAAGGCTCTTTCTCAGGGCAAGGTTACTGCATTTATGTAATTAATAACAGAGACTGTCCCCTGCATTTAGATGGCAGGATATACTGAATGACCAAACTTTCCTTTTTTTCTGTTTATCCAGAATCTATACAATAGTTGAAATGTTGAATTCTAAGTATCCCCTTATATTCAGGAACTCTGTCAATACAGATCATTTCATCCAAATTTTAAACTTTTATCTTCAGTGTTTTTCTCACTGTCACGTTCTATGGATTTTTCATTAATGGGTGTTCACAAAGTAGGATCATTAAAACAAACGATTTTCTACTTAAATGGGCTTTATTTATTTATTTATTTATTCATTCTTTCTTTCTTTCTTTCTTTCTTTCTTTCTTTATTTATTTATTGCAGTGAAATGGGTAAGGATGAAAAATGTGACTGCTCAGAAAAAGAGAATTCACAGGACTCTCTTTAAAGAGGCAGTGAAATTTCCAGGTGTAGGTGTCATCCTGGAGGAAATCAGGAATTAGGCAAAGGGAGTGTAGTTGATGCTGTGGCCATGGGTAAGGTCTCCAAGTCAGAGAAATGGAATGAAGTCCTCTTACTCAGAGGGGTTATTTGGAGAAAGAAGCATAGCTAATGAAACTCAAGAGCCCTAACAGTTTAAATCAAAGAACTTCAACAGCTATATGAAAGAAGGTTTATAATGTACATTTACTTAAAAATAATGCTTAGAGAGCTTGGGAATAAGGTCATAACTATCATATGCATGCTGTACTTTGAAGAGAAGCAGACTGAGACATAGTACTGTGGTTAGACTACCAAATTTAAATAAATGTCTCTCTAATCTAAGTATTTCTGTTATTACAAGATAAAATTTGAAAAAAGAAAAAAAATCCTTCAGATGTTAAGAGTTGAAACATAATTAGTTACATTAGTAATTTCATTGGTTTCTAAAGAAATATCTAGAATAAATTCATTCATACAAATAAGGGGAGAGGATGTGCTCTTATTCTAAACTTTTCGACCAAAGAAACTTCTTAATTTGATGCTTTCTTTTAACATGTGGCAAATTATTTGGAAGCTAATGAGTTTATATTCTTCTGATTTCTACTTTCTGATCACCTAAGAATAGCCATGCATCAAGTATTACAACTTCAGAATCATCACTAAATTTACATCCACTTAATTTGACTTCCAGTGGTCTGAGGCAACATAGAGTAATGGATCTCTGCAATCTGCAAACTGGGGCTTGGGTTCTACCTTTTCAAAATGTATTTATTTTTACTTTATGACAGCCCTCCATTATAGCTCTGTGGAAGGTTTCTCTTGCTCAGCAAGGTTCAGGAGAGCAAATAAACCACCAAAAGCTTTTTTATTTGAGTTATTCATTGCCTTCCTCAGCCCTCTCCTCACATGCTATTTTTCCATCTCACTTTCCCTGCAGATTGTTTTTCCTTTGGTTTTCCTTTCTGGTTAAACTAACGAGTAAAAAACCACATTGGGTTTGGCTATTTTATCAGCATAATCCGCAGCTTTCTTGAAAATCCCACCATCTACCATGTCCCAATTTGTCTTCCTTATCCAATGAGAACTGCTTCCTTCATAGTTAATCTTTAAGACGGTAGTGACATTCAGCTCTTCAGGCTTTAAACACACTAGAAAAAAAGAGAGAGAGACCTGAGAGGCCTCCAATTATAGATTTTATTTTTTTTAGACACTTCTCTGACACGGTAGATAGAATTGTAAATTTTTCTCAATGTTAGTTACAAATCCATGAGCCAGGTGTATTTTTCTTTTGTGCTGAGGTGAGTGGGATTGTTATATGCATGCTGCTTAACCTTTTTATTCCTTTATCCATAATACCTTAAAATATAAAATAGAGGAAATCTTGTCAGAAGATGTATTTTCGGGCGCCTGGGTGGCTCAGTTGGTTAAGCAACTGCCTTCGGCTCAGGCCATGATCCTGGAGACCCGGGATCGAGTCCCACGTTGGGCTTCCTCCTTCGGCAGGAAGCCTGCTTCTCCCTCTCTCACTCCCCCTGCTTGTGTTCCCACTCTGGCTGTGTTTCTCTCAAAAACAAAGCTGTATCTCCTCAGGCAATAGGAGGAATCTTCAGAATATTGGGTAGGGGAGAAAATAGCTAGAAATCAACAAAAACCGGTATTCTCGATGCTTACTTTTATTGTGGTTTGTGGAAAGGATGTGGAGTGATTGATCTTTACCATAATAAGCCATAGAGCGTGATTGTTCACCAATGAGAGAACAGTTTTTTAGAGTAAAGGACATTTAATTTTTGCCTTAAGTGATGATCTTCAGCATAGCCTCTGATGATAATTGTTTTATTGCAGCCCCAGAACTTCGGACTCTATCACCAACACAGTCAACTCTAGTCAATTCCAGTAATGACCTTTCCTTTGATGAGTGAAAAAGAAGCCTCTTCCTTTAGTGTCCTTTCTGTTCAATTTTTTCCTTAGCTTGGGCTTTTTAAAAATTTATTAATAGTCTTTGAGATCTTTATTTCAGCCATTTTGGTCAAAAGATGCCTTCTTTGCTTGTGCTTAATTAAGAAGAGGCTCTGAAAGCCATATTGGTTCTGACTGGACACATTCTGTGTCGTCCTCCTCATATTTGTGTACTGTGCCCTGAGCTTGTTTTAACCTAGTTGTTTCCAAGTGGAGGACTTTGGCTTCCCTCTTTCTGTAGACATTTTTGTGTTTTCACATTCAGAAGTGTTTATCTTACTTTGAAAACCCTAACATTTGCAGATTTTCTTAAAAAGTAGTACGCTCTTTCCAGATCTAAATATCCTGATGTGTCACTAGGCAATTCATTAAGAGAAATAGAAAAACTAACCCCAATATTTATAGCTTCTTTTCCTCCAGGAGAGCAAAGAATGTGTTCTGCTGGGCCATCTCATCCAGTTACCCATATTTTCCTTCATAACACAACTTGTTGGTCACTTTATTGCATTCATGTCTTTCTGAGAATCATGCCTTCATTTGTTTGTTTTTCCCATCTCTCCTTCCAAACTTAACTGACAAGACCACATTTTTGTTCATTTCATCTAAAAACATAGGAATCTAAATAAAAAAGGACAGTCTCTCATGGATAAAAGTTTCATTATTTATAATCACTCAACTTTATAATTAGAAATCAAGGATTTTTCATATCTAAATAGGTTTTTTATCATTTTTCCTTTGATTTTGATTCCTTCCTGATGATTTTCATGCACTCTTAGCACCTGAAACTCTGGAAACCAAACCTTCAGCATTAGGTAACACAGTTATGGAGTGAGTGAACTTTGCTTCCTCTTTTCCTTTCTGTTGGTATCTTTAGTAACAGGCTCACATTAATGGAGTCACCCATTGATATGCATTTGTGTGCCTGTGTTCTTTGTTTTTACTCGCAGAGAAAAAAATTTAAATTCTTTAGTTTTGTAAACTGTATCTCATTTTTAAAAAGGTGTCTTGCTTGAAATAATTTCTGAATTCAAACCCTTTTTATACATGCTGTTAACTTGTAAACTTTTTAATGCTAAATGAAAAACTCCTTTTGAATCTTAGGCCAAATAAAGTTTAATTTGTATCCCTAGTGGGGATGTCTTTCTCATGTTCTGGTTAAACATACACCTTCAAAACTTTCAGGAGACTGTCTTCTCTAAGCTCTACAGAGAATTTTCCATCTCAAAATGGAAGAATACGTATACGTATGTTAAAGACCTCATTTACCTGGATAAATGATAAATAGTTGCAAAATAGAAGGATATACATCCACAGTAAACCAAGGGACTTAAATGTGCTTCTAAGGTGTATTTAGTATTGTTGTCAGTTTTCAGAGCTACTGCTCTTGTATTAACTAGCTAATTTTCTTTCTTCAGCTCCACCAAAGACCAAACGACCAGGTCGTCGCCCCCGTCCTAAAACCACACCTAGTCCAGACGTGCCCAAGTCCAAACCTGGTAAATGCGATGTTCAGGTTTCCGATTACCATAGAAGATGGAACGTGGTAGCTTCTGATACAATAACTTCCTACTACCTAAATAGCTGGGCTTTAAGAACCAGTGTAGTTGATTTTTATATTTAAGCATATTGTTATTTTTATTTGTGACTATTAGGTACACACAGCAGTAGGCTGGCCCACAAGTGGATTATTAAAGTAGAGCACCCTAAAAGTCTCACATAGAATGCATCTTTATGGCAGATGGGGTGTGGGAAAGCAGGAGGAGGAGGGTGAAAGGGAAAAGTAGAAGGGAAAATCACATTCAGAAAAAACAGGGCTTAAGAATGAGGAGTAATATTTCCTTCCTCAGGATGCTGCTTCTTGATATAATTAGTGTTCTTGCTTTTTGCTTCCATAGTTCTGGAACCTGCAACGGTACCCCCGGAGCTCTTGGTGCCCACAGTCGGTAATTCTGCTCACCTCCAGTAGCTTTCACGGAATGTCACTTGCTTTTCCTACTCTCCACCCAGGCATGACTGCAGCTTCACCACACCATCACAATTTCATTCCATGCTTTTCCTTACATTTCCTATCTGGGTCTGAAGAGCCTGAAGATAGGAGACTTCTAGAGGAATCCTCCCCGTGTGCTTTTTTAAGGAAGGTCTGTGGTCTTGGACAAGACTTCCTGGCTCCTCACAAACCCTTTGTCCTTCAGTGTCCTTCTGTTGAGAAAACCTTCTACTCCTTCTCACACAGGGACTTCTGCTCATCCTGGACTTGGCAAATGGTGAAATTTTATTCCAGTGCCATGATTATCATTTCATTGCTTTATTCATTTAACTTGTAAGATCTTTTCCCTCTTAAAGAGCTGCATGAAATAATGGCTTCCTCAGCTTTCTGTTTCTTTGAAGAATGTTTTTGAGTATATTTTGATAACTAGAGTCATAAACACTGTTCTTGTTTTAGGGTCCAATAAGAAAATAATGTGGTCTTTGTAACTTGAGAACAGTAGTAGTCCCAAACTTGTTTTATTTTTTTGAGTACTAATGCTATTTGGCTATTACTATTTCACTAAAATTCCTCAGCATTCACAATAAACCTGCTTTACTTTGGAAAATTCAGAAATCTGTAACCATGTGACTTTCTGTCTAATTTAGAGTGTTTATGAATTATTTTCGAGGTCTCCTACTAAGCAAGTTTCAATTTTTCACTTAATATTTGTATTCTAAAAAACCTTAGAATTAAGAAACAAAACTGTTGTACTTGTCATCTTTGAAATTACTTGTATAGAAAAAAAGTCTTATTGTTCTCCTTACTTTGCTGTAAGGCATATTTTGAACATTTCCTAAAGATTTTTCCTTTCTGAAAAATTAGGAGAAATGGACACATTTCCCATCCTTCCCATCCCCATGAATTAATTTTTGTTGTATATCCAGTGAATTTATACAGGATCTTTGCTCAAGCCTATATGTCTTTAATTATGACAGTTATGGCCATGATCATTATGCTAATTTTTAATACCTCTCTCTTTAGCGTCAAAACCATCTAAAAGACCTAAAACCACACGTAGACCAGATGCACCTGAAATCCAGCCTGGTAATCACTTTTACTGCCTTGATCTGTAACTAGGAAATGGTGTGTAAGTAACACTAATCTTGATATTCACAGCTCTGCTATGACACTAATTATAGGACCTTTTTTCCTCCAGATTCAAAACCACCAAAGCAATTGCTTCCTAAACCCCAAACCCCAGCACGACCACATACACTACCAACTAAACCCGGTAAATGTAATTTCCAATAATTTAGTTTAAGAAGCTTTTCCTCTGGGAATGTTGTTGAAAATGTTAACAATGTGCTATACCGTAGAAAGCATAGAAACCCAAATATGATGTTGTTCATTACCTTTTCAAAGTAACCATATCAATTGTTAAATGAACAAACCAATGTGTAGGAAGTTAGTGAATTTCACATCTGATAAGTCTAACAGGTTCCACTTTCTTAACATTTTTAGACTTTGTTTTCTGAATTTGGGGATGTAACAAATAGAAGCCTGATTTTTCTGCATCTGGAACATATTTGAAAGTGATTTTAACATTCACCACTGGATAAGACTGGAAAGGCTGACACTGTGTTCATGTTTTATAGGCAATAATCAGAGATTGGCTTCCTCTAAAATACTTTAATTACATTTTAAACAACAAATATTACCTAAATGATTTCCTGTGAAATAAGAAGATATTCATATAACAGTTCTAAAAATTCAACTGTTTCACAATTGAAGTTTTCTCCTAAGGTTCCAGTTAGTACAAAATTCTGACTTAGGAAGAGAGTATCTCTCATAATAAATAAGCTTATGATGAAGGCAATTTATATCAATTTAGAATAAACCAGGTTCTGTATCCAATGAATTAAACATCAATCAGAACCTGAAAGTTTAGACTTCTTTATTTTTCTTCTGTTTCTTTTTTATGATGCAGTCTTCGAGCCTGTTACATTTGAGACTGAAGCTCCCTCCCCAACCATAGGTAATGAATTCTTCCTTCTTGGTTGATGTTTCTCTGAGCTTACCCCTCTCATCTCTATCATTAACTGTATCCTTTTATATATACGATGGCCATTCATCTTTATTATTCATTTCCAAAAAATTGTTTATTATTTTCAACTGGGAACTTTGCAATATCAAAAGGCATTCTTCCTTCTGCTGCTCAGTTTATAACCCTGAATGTCACTCCTCCTTTGATCACCTTCAGAGGCATTCAGATTGCTTGCAGCAATTGACACTGTCAGGAGTTGCAGGGGCTGAGAGCGGATCCATCCTGCAATCCAGGGAATCTTTGAGATTTCTGTTTTTATGTATCTGGAATGTATGGTTATGGGAGAGGAGCAGTTAAAAAGCTGGTTGGGACTTGAGGCAATACCTAATTGTCCCTTTCTCACAGAAGTCCTTTCCTCTCTGATTCTGTACTATTCACACTCACCTGGACATTTCTGCCGACAAATTCGTCTTGTGACACTGATTTCCAAGCAAAACAAAGATTCCCTTTTTTGTTTGAAGGCAATCAGTTTTGAATATTGTTGCATCCCATTGTGTTCACTCTCTCCATCTCCTCTGCAGGCTTCAGAAGATGTTGTCAGATGTGGCTTAAACCAACTCTACTGTGATGTTTTAGCAAAATTAATCACCATACAAATGCTTACAGTGTTTTCATGATAAGATGTTTTAATGTTACATTTAGTCTTCGGGACTTAATGAAAAGTAGAGATGCCAGTTTAAATCCAAAGAGTTATAAATCACAATTAATTTCATATCTATAATTTCATATCCATTCATTCATTTCAGAATATTATAGAATTCTAGGAATCCTGTTTACGTAGACAAAAAGTTGAATTATTATTCCTCAGACTTTTTTCTTACTTATCTCTGCTGCCCACTTGACTAATTATTTCCTAATTATTCACTTGAAATAAATGAATGAAAAAGGAGAAATAGTAAGAAAGAATACCCCATTTATTATGGATAAAAGGCACAAATTTATCTTTTTCCTAAATGTCACACATCTCCAATAAACAGGCTAATTGAGAACATTTTTAAAGATTCTCCTCACCACTGCAGTTCCTCAAAACAAATAAAAATGATGGTAAAAGACTTCCAGATACCAACAGAAGCTTTTGCAGTTTTTCAAAGTAATTTAAAATACATGTTAGACAACTGAGATGTTTTTGGAACCAAGTTTCCAAAGTAGTTGGAATCAGATAATTAAATACAGAAAGAAGGCCTCATTGGGATGCAAAATACAAAAGTATTCTTTTTGAAAATCTGACACCAATAATAATAAGCTTTTTGGATTACCAGGATAATGTTATATATTCTTTCTCAAAAGAACTGTCATTGGACAGCCCCCCCTAAAATTCTCTTGCATATAGATGACAAAATTCCAAAACCAAAGAGACAAATTTATTAAGGTTTAGAAAATCTAGCAAAACTAGAGAAAACCTAGACCCATGTATCATCCTTTCTTGAGTCTCTGCAGTTATAAGACAACATTAACCAGTTTCCTTTCTTCAGCTTCAAAAACATCACAACGACCAAGGACACGCCGTCCACGTCCCAAACATAAATCCACACCGAGCCCAGCTGTGTCTCAGAGCACACTAGGTAAATATGTGGTTCCTGGTACCTTTGGAACCCTGTGGGATGTGATTCTTCTGTGGCAATTTAACTCACCACCTAATAGCTCTTGGGACACTTCAGTGTGAAGACCTAAGTACTAAGAGCTCTAGTTAAGTAACTGTGATTTCCTTGTGCAGCTTGGTATCTTCTTGGTACCTTCGTATTTGCTTTCTCTGAAAAATTATATTTTTCTCTTTGATGGTTTATCAAAAACTTACCTAGTTAAGGGGTGCCTGGGTAGCTCAGTCATTAAGCATCTGCCTTCGGCTCAGGTCATGATCCCGGAGTCCCAGGTTCGAGCCCCATATTGGGCTCCCCGCTTGGCGGGAAGCCTGCTTCTCCCTCTCCCACTCCCCCTGCTTGTGTTCCCTCTCTAGCTGTGTTTCTCTCTGTAAATAAATAAATAAATAAATAAATAAATAAATAAATAAATAATAAGTCTTAAAAAAAGCAAAAGCTTACCTAGTTAAGTATCTAACTAGCATATTTAGTTCACTTAGGCACACATTTTATTAAGTGCCACATTAGCATCTGTGAAAACTAGTTTAGAAATAACAAATGACTTCACTTGGTTGAGGAAGGAAATTTCTTATTTAAAAACTGTTCATAAATAGATATAAAGGAATATGGGCAGAAACAACATATATTTTGAGTTTTACCAGCTGTCAGGCACATAGTTAATTCTTAGAGAAGTAAAAGATTCACGAGCCAGTAAGCATAATGAGGTCCTCAAAATGTATAGATCGCTTGCAGGGATAGGCAGGAATAGCACAAACAGAGGCAGGGAGGTACCTTATGTGTGGGTGGCAACAGGGTAAAAATTAGAAGGGCAACCTGATTGGGGGAAAGGGGTAAGACAATGTTCACTTAGCAGATGCTCAGAAATTTTCATCAGTGATGCTACTTTTAGAAGGACCTTGAATGCCTGATTTCAATGACAGGATTTAAGCCAATTGGCTACAGCATACCCTCCTATCCTCCTGGGGTCGGCCTTTTCTGCCCTTTTAACAGAGATGTGCACTGACAAGTTTTACAAACCGAATGACACTCTGTGTCTTGTTCTTTTATATGACTTTGGACAGAAGTCTTGGTCTTCATCCAAAGTGGACTCTCAAAAAAAAAAAATCATCTGTTTTGGTTATTCATTACAGTAGCTGCTTAAAATTATCAACTATTTCATCTATCATGACCTAGGGCCTTATTTTCCAGTAAATGATACTATCCCATTCTTTTCTCACAATTTCCAATCATAATGTTACTAGAAAGATGCCTAGAGATCTTTCTAAGCAGGGCTTTTTTTTATTGTTATGTTATCAGATAATATAAAAACAAGCAGAACTTGGAACTATATGGAGATACTAAGGATATAACCATTTCATAAGAACAAATATCTTTGTACCCTCACCTCAAAACTTTAAAGTTTTTGCTTTTTGGCTGTAGAAACAGTGTCACCCTTGAAATTCATTTTCAAGAGAGTTTGATGACTTCCATGGGTTTAACATTCCATTTTTCAATTACTTTTGAGCATTGCTTGCTACAGACTCTGAACCTATTATCCCTGGGGTATTTTTAGGTAATTATCCTTTATGTCCTTTAGCAAGGGCTTTGTCTTATTCATTGTCACAGTTCTCTGTGGTGCTATGTAGATGATGATGTCATAATTGGTTATCATCCTAATACAGTATTCAACTTACAGTATGAAAGGTGTACAGACTTAATAAAGACCACCATCTGCCCCACATCCCAGCTTCAGACTGCATCACGTCAGTCTGAGTCTGCTTAAACAATGCTGTTGGTTGGAGCCGCGGTCCGAATGTGATTCTCCACGTAGCCCCTCTTTAGGCCACAATACAGTAGCGGTTATGATACCGTGAATTTTCTTCAGACATCTTACTTTCTGTATCTGAAGTTCTCCCTAACTTTTTTTTCACTTTGTGAATGTTTCCACAAACTTTTTATGCTTAGTCTAGTAAATTACCAAGTGGAAAATTTGCCCAAGCCTAAGCCTAGTCGTTTTCAATTATCATTAGAAGTGAGTACTCTAGGGTGCTTTGAACTTCTCTCCCATCATCATATTTTAGGAGCAATTTATAACCAGTTTTGGATTAGGGACAACTTTCAAAGAAATTATGGTTCCTCATCTTCATTTCTTAAACATAATTGTATTGTAATTTTTAATCTTTGGTGAACTCTCAATTTTAAAAGGAAGCCTATTAATACACTAAAGGAGAAAATATCAAACCAAAGTAACAAAGCTTTCTCCACTCAGACTGACAAATTTTAGAAAGCTTAGCTATATTGTTTTATTCAAAGTATATGGACCCATCAAGATTAGATTAACCCTAAATTTTCTTCCTTCAGTTACAACAACAAAGAGACCTCGTCGTCCACGCCCCAAAGCTAAAACCACACCCCATCCAGAAGTGCCTCAGCCCAAACTGGGTAAATATGTTGTTTCTAGTTTAAGGAATTCAAGCAGTCCACCCCAGTTGGGACCCTAAATTCTGAGGATATCATCCAATATAATATCCCAAACAGAGGTTCTTCCTGATATTTCAATATCAAATGCCACTCTTTTCTGTAAGGACTTGTTCTCTCAGCAACTGTAGAATCAGCTTCCTTTTGGCTCTCTGTAGTACATGTGGTAAACAGACCCTAGGGTGAGCCCTCCTCCCCACCCCTCCTTCCTCCCATTCCCATAGTTCTGCCTCATAGTAGTAAACATAGATAAGCCATCTTTTCCCTGGTCTCTCTCCTTTAGAAAGCTAGAAACATTATTTTTACTGGTAAAATGAATTTTCTGACATTTTGTGCACTCACAGAAATCTCTGGTTTCTCTCATTGATTCTGGTCAGTTCCTACCACAATCTTTGAACCAGCTTTACCTGGAACCGAGGCTCCAGAGACCACACTAGGTAATGACACATTATGTCCGTCAGCATCTGCTTTTCATGCTCATTTGAGACCCATTTCATCATCTTCATAACCACAGTTGCTTCTGCTTCACAAGACTCGCATGTCATCCTCTATTGTCGTTCGGTTAGTTCTTAATATATTGAAGAGTATTAAAACTGCTCATTTGTTTTTAAAAGAGCCAAGTACAAACTTAGTCTAGTATCTGCATCTGCAATGTAATGCATTTGAATTTATGGCGTCTCACCTCCATGGAACCCATTAATCACATTTTTTGTTTCTGAGTTTCAAACATATAGGGTTAAGGTGTCACAGCTGTTACAGCATGATAAAATTCTTGTGCAGATCTAAATTCCTACATTTTTATTTTGTGCATGATTTTGTTTTTTGTTTTGCCATTTTAGGTAATCATGTGGTCTTCTTTCAATAAAGGGTGAAATAGAAATTGTGCTCAATGCTAATAAATTTAAATTATAAGTGCTATGATTAGTTTAAACTCACCCCACCCCTTCTCCACCACCACCATAACTCAGTAAAGTTTTGGAACTTGTTTTCGTTTAGAGATCCTTGTGAGAATATCCCTGGTATATAAACTCATGTTTCTGTGTGACTTTCGTCTTTCAGAGTCATGTGAATGACATAATAGGCAGTTATTGTTGGAAGCAAGTATTTTAAGCTCAAAGGAAAAATTTTTGAAACTTCAGAAATTAGAACAAGTCTATTTCTACCTATAGCTTCTAGCACTAATAAGAACACTCTGTTAACCTGAGGTTTTCTTCCTTCAGCTCCCAAAGTGCCACATCCCAAACCTGAAACCACAGGGAGTCCTGAAGCCCTTCAGACTGAACTGGGTAAATTGTGCAGATCCTGGTGAAGCCCATCCTGTGGGGTCCAGAGAAAGTGAAGGAGCAAGTTAGGGTTAGCAGCTGCCTCTACTCTAGAGTAGCCAGTGAGAACACGGTCAGAGGGCTTTAGGTGGTAGTATGAGGGCTATTTCTTCTGCCTGGGAATTATCTTCTCTCTAAATGTTTGATTTCTCATTCAGTTCTATTCATCCTTTAAATACTGAAAGTATGCGGTGGAATGAAATAGCTACAGAACAAATGTGTGTTTGGGTAAATAGGAAATTGTTGTCGCTGTTGCTTAATGTGCCAGGCACTCTTGTTAGTACTTCATTTTCTTTTTTTGCATTTTTGCATTTTTTTAATTTGAATTCAATTAATTAGCATATAATGTATTATTGGTTGCTGAGGTGGAGATTGGTTCTTGTTAACTACAAAGTTAAGTCAACACTAGGTAATGAAGGTCTAGGGCAGGAGTTGGCAAACATTTTCTATAAAGGGCTACATAGTCAGTATTTGGGGTTTTATGAGCATATTTTCATATTTTTATTTTTTATTTTATAACCACTTAAAAATAGAAAACGTCATTCTTAGCTTTCATGGGCTATATGAAAATATGCTCTAGGTGAGATTCGGTCTATGGGCCATTGTCTGTCAACCTTTAGTGTAAAGAAACAATAATCAGGGTGGGCCAGTAGTCAGGAAGGACTGAATGTTGAAAGCCTTGTAAATTTGGATGACTGGGGAGAAGGAGGATGGAGAAGTAGAGAAAAGAAGGACAGATGCAGAGGGCCAGTGAGGGGAGGCAGAGACTTCTCTGAACAGAGAAGTGAGGCTGTCAGTCTTCAAAGTGTTGATTAGAACATTTCATTGAGGCTACTGCAGCTAAATGAGCCCAAAGGATCAGTTGAAAAGGTATGTTGAATGTTGGCCTTAGGAGTTTGAATTTCATGTAGGAATCATCGGTGTCTGTATATGGTCATGCTTTCCCTGCTTAGCCTGCTGTAGCTCAGACTGAGTGCTTGTCCCTTATCCTGCTCTCTGAAGAGCCTAATCCTAAGCCTAAAAGCCTAATCCTATTGGCAAAATTCATTGTCTCTTTCCGAAAATGAGTTTTCAGCAAGATTTGTATGGTCTATTTGGTATGTTACACTAGGATCATGAAAGACACTTCAGGGGTACTTCACAGGGACAATTGTTTACTACAAAGACAACCCCTACTAAGTGATAAATTGGTACCCAAGTGCAGAGAGATGTCATACCCCTCAGCTCAGAAAGCTAATAGTTTTGGTTTGTACTCTAGATGTATTATTACTTAGGTACAACTGTTTTTGTGGTTCTGAGATTGTATAAATGTTTAACATTTCATTTTTTTTTCTTATTATTTTTGGTCAGTTACTGCTATAGTCCTAGAACCAGTCACTCCTATGGAAGAGGCTCCAGGGACCCCATTTGGTAATGCCACTTTCATGACCTTCAGCAAGAGCTTTCCCTGCTCTTTGTCAAACCCATTCCACTCATTGCCATTCACTTACATTCTTTATCTTATGAGTTGAACATACATAAAACAAATTACTTCTTGTCTTTAAGAGATTCATACCTGAATCTAGTTTGGGATATCTTCCTTCCCTGTAACTTATTTTAAAATTTTTTCATGTACTTTTATTTTTGGCTTAATCTGAATTCTCTGTTAAGGCAAATTTCATATATTCATGTGAGCATCTGATCTTGATCTATGCTAACCAAGCTGTGACACGGAAGTTTCTTAATATATCCTTTGTGCATATACCTTTTTATTTGCCTATTTTTTATTAACTTGAGTAATATATTTTTAGTAAATTGTCCAATATATGGTCAAGGATAGTAAGTTTAAATAGTAAGCCCCATCCTTAGGGCATAAATCTGACTATCCCTTATTCTCCACCATAGTTTAAAAATTATTCTTAACTTTTTAATGCACTTGGGGGACTCTAGGAAAATATGATAAAGGGGTGCCTGCCTGGCTCAGTCAGTGGAGTGTGTGACTCTTGATCTTGGGTCACAGGTTTGAGCTCATGTTGGGTTAGAGCTTACTTTTAAAAAATTAAATCTTTAAAACAATTATAAAAGAAATACCAATCTTGACTCTCTGTATTAATAACTTTATATTTATGTCAGTTTTACTCCCCAAGGTGTCAATAACAGAAGAAGATACAGTAGCATAGTAGAGGCAGACTTTTTGCACTGGAAACATATATTTTATGAAACTCAAGAAAAATCTGTCAAGCTGTAGAAAACAAAGAATTTTTTAAACCTCATAATTTGCAGAGCCATAAACCTTAAAGTAACTAAAGGTTATTTTTTTCCACTTCCAAAAACATCCCAATGGACACTTCATTCACAAACCAAACTTAAAACCACTCCAAGTTCAGATGAACTTGGGACTACACCAGGTGAAACCTTGGTTTCAGGAGCCTGAGAGCCGGTTACTGGCTGAAAGTGTAAACCCATATATCCTCTAGCGAGGGAATCATGAAGAGTCCTTTCCCCTTCAGGGTTGGCCAGAAGTACATGTTTGGAAGATATAGAATGTTTCCTCTAGCTCAGGGTAGTAGGAAACATGTTTTACTTCATCTTTAGGCTAGTTGAACACAGAACCTTTCCTGCATAAAAAGCCTACAGAAGGAGAATAAGGCAGGGTGGGTTTTTAAAAAAATTATTATTACATATAATGTATTATTTGTTTTAGGGGTACAGGTCTGTGATTCATCAGTCTCACACAGTTCACAGCACTCACCATAGCACATAGCCTCCCTAGTGTTCATCACCCAGCCACCCCAAGCCTCCCACTCCCCTCCCCTCCAGCAACCCTCAGTTTATTTCCTGAGATTAAGAGTCTCTTATGGTTTGTCTCCCTCTCTGTTTTTGTCTTGTTTCATTTTTCCTTCCCTTCCCCTACGATTCTCTGTCTTGTTTCTCAAATTTCTCATATTAGTGAGATCATATGATAGTCTTTCTCTGATTGGCTTATTTTGCTTAGCATAATACCCTCTAGTTTCATCTACATCATTGCAAATAGCAAGATTTCATGGTTTTTAATGGCTGCACAATATTCCACTGTATATATATACCACATCTTCTTTATCCATTCATCTGGTGATGGACATCTAGGCTCTTTCCAGTTTGGCTATTGTGGACATCGCTGCTATAAACATTGGGGTACACATGCCCCTTTGGATCACTACATTTGTATTATCTTTGGGGCAAATAACCAGTAGTGCAATTGCTGGGTCATAAGGTAGCTCTATCTTCAACTTTTTGAGGAAACTCCATACTTTTTTCCAGAGTGACTGCACCAGCTTGCATTCCCACCAAGAGTGTAGGAGGGTTCCCCTTTCTCTGCATCCTTGTCAACATCTGTCATTTCCTGACTGGTTCATTTTAGCCGTTCTGTCTGATGTGAGGTGGTATCTCACTGTGGCTTTGATTTATATATCCCTGATGCCAAATGATGTTGAGCACTTTTTCATGTGTCTCTTGACTATTTGGATGTCTTCTTTGGAAAAATGTTTGTTCATGTCTTTTGCCCATTTTTTCATTAGATTATTTGTTCTTTGGGTGTTGAATTTGATAAGTTCTTTTATCTGCTATGTCATTTGCAAATATCTTCTCCCATTCTGTCAGTTGTTTTTGATTTTGTTGACTGTTTCCCTTGCTGTGCAAAAGTTTTCTATCTTGATGAAGTCCCAGTAGTTCATGTTTGCCCTTGCTTCCCTTGCCTTTGGTTATGTTTCTAGGAAGGAAGTAGTCGCTGTGGCTGAAGTTGAAGAGTTTGCTAAAGCAAGGTGTTTTTGCAAATTGACGATTTGAGGAAGGTATTTAGGCATTAAGTGTTAGACTCCTTATATAAGGAGTCTTCTTAAGGAAGTAAAGCATTATTTTGGTCCTTGGTAGATCAGGGAAGGAGTTTAAGTCTTGATGTCACATCAGAATTTGTACAAGTGGACAGTGAGAGTGAACAAAGACCAAAAAAAAAAAAAAAGGATATTTATAGAGGGAATCAGAAGGGCAGAGGTTCTGCTTCTTTGAACCTCTTGTTGGTGATTCTGTATTTGAATAATACCACAAAAAAAATTGAATGACAGCTTGAATATTCCACTCAGGAGTCCAAAGTTGCTCTCACGAGCATCAGAAACCTTTTCTTTCCACACTGGATGACATTTTCCCTGTACTGATAGTGGATGGTTATTTACTGGGTGCCACAGACTGAGTGGGTCCCCCTTACCCAGTCCTCTTGAGTACCTTTCTTTGAGCACAAGTCACAAGATCTTTCCAAAACTGAGTTCTTGGCAAGGTCATCATAACCAGTTATTTGTATAGTGGCTGATTGGATCTTTCAGAACTCTTTCTGCAACCATAATTTGATAAACATAGTAGATGTCTTCTTTATTTAGCACCCACTAAAGAGCAAGTTAGCCTTTTACACGTTTTTCAAGATGGTTAGGAATGTATTTAAGTAAAAGCCTAAAAATATCCTAGAGTCTACCATGTTAGCTTCAAATCTAACTAGTAGAAGCACCAGCTAGTAGAAATGTTTCCATCTTGTGGTGCTAAACAGAGACTACAAGTAATGACTCATGAGATGCAGAAGTCCTCAACTATACTTTAGCCAAGTCTTTACAAAACAATTGGTTTCACTTTGTATCAGCTTGCTAAGGCCGCCATAACGACATAGACTGAGTGACTTAAACAATAGAAATTGATTTCTCACAGCTTTGGAGGCTGGAAATTTAAGATGATGGTATCAGCAGTTTCAATGTCTCATGACGCCTTTCTCCTTGGCTTGTTGATGGCCTCATTTTGCTGTGTCCTCACATGGCCTTTCCTCTGTGTGTGAGCATCCCTTGTGTGGTTCTCTATTCTTAAAAGGTCATCAGTTATTCTGGATTAGGGACCCACTCTTAAACCCCATTCAACATTAATTGCTTCTTCAAAGCCCCGGTCCAAACACAGTCACTTTTGGGAGTTAAGGCTTCAACATAGGAATTTGGGGGAGAAATAATTCACTCCACAGTCCACTTCATCTAGAAATAAAGTAGTAATTCTAGATGAAATATTACCCTAGCAGAATATATTTTGAAGTGAATTTCATAGCTCCTTATACATTTTTTAAAAACGTCTTTTGCTTATTTTATTACTTTGGTTCCTGTTACAGATCTTGAACCTGTTACTCTTAGAACTGAGCCATCTGGGACAACATTAGGTAACGATTCTGTGCCAAAACCAAATGCCTTTGCTGCTCATTGTACATTCCACTCAGTCTCTATCTCCTGGCTTTTCCTTGTTCGTGAGACAGCCATCATTATCTTCTGTTGCCATTCAGTCACACCATCTGACAAATTCTGAAGCCTTTGTTTCCTATTGTTTTTATGAGAGCCAGCCTTAGCTTAATTCAAAACATTGCTGCCAGTGATATGTTTGCATTGTCGTGATTTCTCGTGCTTTGTTGACTAGTGCTCTGTGTTAAAGCCAAGTTTAAAACAAATGGGTATCTGTTTCTTATCTAGGCTGAGCAGCATTAATAGCTGTTCTTAGGGTCCTTTGCATGCCTAGGTTGCTAAGTTTTTAAAAAAACTATTTGCATTGTATGTTTGTTTCTTTGTTGGTGTTTTAAGTAATGACATGTATTATTACTAACTTGATAAATAGGAAATGACCTAAATCCAAAATTTTAAATTATAAGCCTTTTCTCAGTGACCCTAACTTCCCCTCCCTTGCACCAGAGTTAAGCTCTCCTTCTCCTTTTTTTTCCCAATGAGGAAATTCTGTGTTTAATTACAAGTGTTAATCTTCATGCCTTGAATGAACAACTCAACTATACACATGAGTTTGCCCCCAAAGTACCAATGATAAAAAGAAGACACATTGGCATGAAAGGATTAAAAACATTAAGTAATAGAAACTTTCTTGTAACTTTTGAAAATCTGACAGCTCTTGGAGGAACCTTTCCTCAGAATCCAGAGCCTTAACACCTAGAGTAACGCAAAGCTTTTCTTTCTTCAGCTATGAAAACAACAAAAAGACCCCGTCGTCCACGTCCCAGACCTAAAACCACACCAAGCCCTCAAGTATCTCAGACCAAATCTGGTAAATGTGTGATTCCTTGGTTTAAGGGTGAACCCAAGTAGTCTATCCCAGTGAGAACCCACACAGTGCCAAGTTGTTAGTGGCTCAAAGTGTGAGGTCATGAGGCATGGTCAGTAATGTCTGCTTTGCCCAGGTATCAGAGAATGTGGTGGGGGTGCAATATATTTAGTGCTAGAATATCTTGCTCTATGTGAGAGTCTTCTTTGATATGCATTTAGTATATTTCTTGCTATCAACTTCCATTCAGATTTTAATGATAAAGCTTTAACAGAGCCAATATATTCTATTCAAGTAAACAAAAAATTTTAAGTCCCTTGCATATTTCTGGATGAATATTGGCAACTGTGGGTGATATGTCAGCTGTGGGAGACTTTCTAAAACAGTAGAGTTAGATATATGTTTGCATGATTCATTAAATATTGACCTTGCAAAGGAAAAGATCAAGGTCGACTAGACTTGGACCTTGGGCCTACTACAGGTTTTCAATGAATGGAGGGAAAATTGAACCAAGAAGAGAAGGGTTAGACATGTAAGGTGGTAGGAGGTTAACCACAATGGCAGTCCAGTGTGGCTAAAACAGACTGTCCTACTTCCAGATGGCCAAAACAAGGTTATAGATGATGCTGCATTTGGAAGAGTCCAGACAGCCAACTGAAAGAGGATTTTGAGGACCTAATTCAGGAGCTTAGATTTGATACAGGGACATCAACTGTCTTTGATTTCTGCTTTGTCTGGTCTTCAGCCAGACAAATGCTCTGCTCAGTATTACAGACCGAGTGACCATATTTATTCTGCTTTCTTATGTGCCATGGTTTGAATAGAGTTCTCAGACTCTTTCCATAGATGAGCTCTCAGAATGATCAACATAATCCACTTCAATGATTAACTTTTATATCTGTTTCAAACTCATGAACTGTTTATTGTATCCATGTTTACTTACACATAGTAAGTGTACATTTTCAGCTTCCATAGAAATACAGATTGATTAGATTTTTTTAAAAGACAATTTCTTTTCTGAGTGTATGTTAGGTCAATGAATAAGAATATTTTCTAGTGCAGAGTTTTCCATATCAGAGTCCATTAGCTAAAACCTCGGAGAATTTCATGTTGACTTATTTAAGACAATCAAGATAGTTCGAAGGCTAAGACTAAGACAGAGAGTAGAACTTGACCAAAACTTCAAAGAACAATATCTATTCTTTCCTTCAGTTAGGAGGTTAATTTTTTTTCTTTGTTTTTGTAGAAGGATTGATACAGGATAATTTTTTTTCTTTGTTTTTGTAGAAGGATTGATTGTTTAGATGTGAATGTTCTGACTTTTCATGTGTTTTAAAATTTCTTTGGTTTACTGTATTTGGGGAGCAGTTCCTGGAACAGTTCTTGAACCTGTCACTCTTAGACCTGAGACCCCAGGAGCGACATTAGGTAATATATTATCTTTTCAACCGGGATTACTCTGCTTTTGTCAAGCCCAGAGCTTTACCTTGCTTTATGTGACCATATGTCATTCGTTTTGGACATTCATTTACATTCTTAAAGTTATGAAAACTCTTAAGTTTATCACCATTTTAAAGAGAACCAATACATGAATGTACTTCAGGACATTTATTTACCATGTAAACTATTTGAATTTTTTTCACATTATTTTGCATTTTATTTAAGCAGTGTTGGTTAAAAAATGGTTTTCAAACATACTACGGATTTCTACCCCTTATTTGGTAAATAAAACCAAATAATAGCTATCATGGGGGCAAGAGCATCCATTTATCTCACATCTATGTTTCTACCTTTTCTTTTCTATTTGTGTGATATTATTTTGTTCGTATTTAAGTAATGATGTGTTCTTATTTTAGTAGTTACATAGAAAATGTGGAAAGATGGAAAAATTAAATTATAAATCGCAGGTTTAATATGACCATCCTTCATAACACATTAAAATTTAGCAGTGGTTCTTAACCTTTCCGTTGCCCAATCAACCTGCTCTATGACACTTTGATTATAATTACTAATCTGTATTTCTTGAATTAAAAAGGGATTTTTTTTCTTCAAAGAATCTTCTATGGTAAAATAAATTATATAAGGAGTATACAAGACAAAAATCTCAAACGAGGAAAGCACATGTCTAGCACGTTTAGAAAATCTAGAATTATATTTTCACCTCTCATTGCTTCCAGAACAGGGTAATGTAGTTGTGTAGTAACCCTAGAATTTCTTCCTTCAGCCTCTGAAACATCACAACAGACACGTCGTCCACGTCCCAGACCAAAAACCCCACCAAATCTTGAAGCATCTGAGTCCAAACCAGGTAAACAAGTGTTCCTGGTTTAGAGTTTCAGCAGCCTAACCTAGGAGGGGCTCAAGAGTGATCCCAGTGTTTGAAAGTAATGAATAGGTCCCATAAAAGTAAAGGTATAATTTGTGTTAAACAGCAGTTTCCACTGTAGAGATGGCAAGAGGAAGACAGTAAGGGGAAATCTGTGGGGCAACTGAATGCCTCATACTTCCTGAGTAAACCTTCTCTATCACTGTGCATTTTATTAATTTCCATTTATGTATTGAAAATAAAAATTTAGGAAAATTGAACATATTCAGTTCAAATGAACACATAGTATCTTCAGTAACCCTGGGTCATGTTAGCATTTTGGGGGGTATAAATTAGGTGTAGGAGACATATTTTAGTCCTCAAACATGCAAGAAAGTTGAGAACAAAAGCCTTCATAAATAAGATAGAAGATGGCATTAGCATATATGCAAAGACAACATGAAGATTGATTTCTGGATGCTATCAACAAGATGTGCTAGGCACATAAATATGTAGATCTGGAAAAGATAGATTAAGAAACTTAAGTGGATCCTTAAAACCACCATAGTACATGGATAAGTAGAAAGGTAGGAATATGTGGGTGCCTGGGTGGCTCAGTCAATTAAGTTTCGCTCAGTCAATTAAGTTTCTGCCTTCGGTTCAGGTTATCATCCCAGAGTCCTGGGAACAAGCCCCCACCCCAGGCTCCCTGCTCAGCGGGGAGCCTGCTTCTCACTCTCCTACTCCCCCTGCTTGCATTCCTTCTCTCCCCCTCTTTCTGTCAAACAGATAAATAAAATCTTAAAAAAAAAAAAAGATAGGAATAAAATCAGAAAGAGTGAACATAAATGAAACCAACCAAAGGAAAAAATCTGACTGCAGTACTGGAATTAAAGATGTCTGACTAGACAGTGATAGTTAAATCTTTCTGAATGTTGATTGGTCCATGGATTCTCACCGTGGAGATTCTTGGGCATCTGATGGAGTAGTTGAGATTTGATCAAGCGGACATCAGTAAGCTCTCTGTTGCACATGAAGGCATGTTTCTTCTTTGCTTAGAAGGAAGGGATAACTTGCTCAGTTCATCATACTGCAGCCTTACTTTCTTCCTAAAGTTGTTGGTAATACCCACACATCTCATTTTGACTAATTAGTTAGAATCAGATCATCAAAGAGGGAATAAGGAAATGGTTACCTCATTCAGATATGGTCAAATTTTAGGAAATCAGTGGTCAACTTTTTTAGTTGAATAGTTTTTAGGAGTTGCTACATAGTTCTAGAAAGTATGTAAGTAAGAGGCTCCTGGGTGGCTCAGTCATTAAACGTCTGCCTTTAACTCAGGTCATGATCCCAGACTCCTGGGATCGAGCCCCACCATTGGGCTTGGTGGGAAGCCTGTTTCTCCCTCTCTCACTCTCCCCGCTTGTGTTCACTCTTTAGCTGTGCTTTTCTTTGTCAAATAAATAAATAAAATCTTTTTTAAAAAAGCATGTGAGTAAGATTAGTTTTGAAATAAATATTTTCAGGGTTATTAAAATTTTAAGTAATCATTTTGTTTATTTTTAATACTTTTGGTCAGTTCCTACTGCAGACCTTGAGCCGGTTATGTTGAGAACCGAAACATGGGTAACAACACAAGGTAATAACATATGCTCCCCAGTAAGTGCTTTCCCTTCTGATTGTCAGACTCACTCCATCAACATCATAGTTACAAGTTAATTTACTTCATAAGGGCTTTGTCATCCTCTGTTGTCACTCCATAAAATTCTTCATCCTAAAAGTTTTGAGGACTCTGAGTTTTAAAATAAGTTAGCCCTTATTATTTATGAGAGCCATGCATAAACCTAACTCAGGTCACTTGTACAAGTAACCATCTGAAATTGTTCTGTCATCTCATGTACTTTTTAACCATGTTTCGTTAAAGCTGGGTTTAAAAAGCCATTCTTTTGACTCTATAGCTGTTATAGTATCAGGAAGTTTGTGCATCTGAAGTTCTTTTTTTTTAATTTTCTAATATCTGTCTTTGATAAACATTTTAGTTAATTATGTAGCCTTAACTTAGTAAACTGTCATAGAGTTTGTATCTGACTATGGCTGCCCCATTATATTTCTGCAGCAGGACTTACCCCTTTTGTTCACTAGAAGAGAACTATGAACATTATTTCACTTCTTAAATTAATAACTTAATTTTGTATGGCTCATTCTCAATGACCTTGCATTTATAAAAGAATATATACTATTATGGGTGAAAATTTCAAATTAAAAGTTTGATAAGGCAAATTTACTAATGTAATAAGTATAGAAAATCTGGAGTCGTGTGTCATGCTACCCTTAGCTTCTAAATATGGACTCTAGTAACCAAAGGTTTTCTTTCTTCAGCACCTAAAACATCAAAACGGACCCGTCGTCCACGTCCCAAACATAAAACTGCACCAACTTCTGAAGCACCTCAAACAAAACTGGGTAATTGAGGGTTTCTGGTTAAAGGAGTGCATCTTAGTGGCTCTTGGGAGTATGGGATTGATGCCAGTAGAAGAAGTGAGAGCCCATGTGAGCCCAGTGTCAGTGAAGGCACAAGATGATCTATACTGATCCCACCATTGACTTAACAAAGGAGGCATCTGTGGCAACCAATTTCCTTGTGCTTTGTGCATAAAGATCTTCTATTTTAATATATATTTTATCTACTCTTGCTTATTTCATTCCATACTTCTCTAGAACACAAAATGTCTTAAATAGGACCAACCATTTTTATTTCAAGAAGGACTAAGTGCCTTTGATCCCCCACCACAGCCCCCCAGAGCTATATCAACAGCTGTGAGGATCAAAGATGCTGATGGCTTGTTTTTACTTCTCAGTCTGTAGTATAGTCAAAGTCAAACCTGCTCCAGTAGGAAACATTCAAAGATGGAGCCAAGGCAATATGTCTGTGCCAGTCAAGATTATTTTTTGCAGGTGTTATAAATATCTATGCACTTAAAGAGAGAAAAGTTTGTGAAGGACAGGAATAAGGACTTAGGGAGAAAGTGGGAAATCTTGGAATTGAACAGAGGCAAAAAGAAAGCAGGTATTGAGCCCAACTAGAGGGCACAGGCCTCCTGGAATAAGGGAAGTCCTGCTTCTAAGTGGCAATGATAGCAGTGAGTTTGGAAGGGCCCAAAGGGGAAGTTGAAGAAATTTCTTGAATATATGACTCAGAAGTTTGGATCTGAACCTGGAAGTATTAGAGGCCTTTCCTGCAAACTCTTCCACATACATATGGCACCACATTTTTGTGTTTAGAGCAGAGAGCTGCTCTACTTGACACCATACACTGAGTGGTCGTTCCTTATCCTAATTAGAAGAATGCCTTTGCATCATGTGCATTCCCAGCCTGTTTCTACTTACGGGTTCTCAACAAGATGAACAAAGTTCACTTTGCTTTGTTCTTTTCTATGCCTCCTTTCAAACATAAAAGCCATTTACTGTATCCATCTTATTTAGATATCCTCTCTTCTTAAATCTTCCAAAGAAAAGCCAACAATTGCCAGGACACTTTTATTAGTATGTATCTGGTAAAAGGTTTAAACACGTTTCCCAGGGCAGTAGTTGCAATTAAGTACTTAAACACCTAAGAGAATATTGTGTTGACTTTGAGATGCTTACAAGATTATGTAGGTTATCACTGACTATTACCTAAAAAAAAATGTTTACCTGGTTATAGGGTGACCAAATCTTTAAGTACTTAATTTCAGAAAAAATTAATTGCTATATATTTATCGAAGCAATGTTATACCAGTTAGATTTAATTTGCTGACTTTTGACAAGTGTTTATTTCATTGCTTTTCATTAGTTCCTACTGCAGATCTTGAACCTGGTCCTCTTAGAACTAAAGCTCCAGAAATCATGGGTAATGAGAATATATGTCCTTCAAATGGTGCTTTTCCTGCTCATTGTCATACCATTGTAGCCACAGGTCCTGCTGCATCTTAAAACCATTTTAACACCTTCTGTTGTCTTCCACTGCAGTCTTCATCTTGAAATCACACTAAGCTCCACATCAAGTCATCTGTTTAAACTTAAGAAAACTGTGAATGTTCTTTTCAGGGCATCAAACTGCCATGCCACTTGTTTGTTGTTGTTTCATGTGATCATGTGTATGTGCCCAAACATATTATCTTCTTTAAGCTTTGTTTCAAACATGAATTTCCATCTATACCTTATTTGCACTGCTTATCCTTCACTGATTGCAGAAATACTGTGTTCTTTAATCATATTACTTTTTAGTGTATTAGGATCTGTGTGATTATATTGGTGGATCTATTGTTTCAAAAAATTATATTTGTAGTTAATTTTCAAAATTATAAATGTACCTAAGTGTTGAATGTTTAAATGACAGACTTTCATTATAGAGTAAGATGATTCTTTCTTCTTTGCTAAGAGGGTTTAACAGTGTTTCTTAACTTTTCTTGAGTTAAAGATTGCTTTAAAACATTGATGAACACACTGCTTTATGTACTGTAGATCCTCATGTTCTCAAATAAATAAGCTCATTATTATACCCATGGTTATTTAAATAATAAGCCTTTGTCCCAACTTGTATAGAAGTACAAGTAGACTGATAAATGCTTTTTCCAGTAGAGTTAGAAAAGTACAAATATATATAAATGTGTAAAAAAGTTTGTCTAGCAGATTTTTGCATATTAGAAATAATCAGATAATCAAATATCTAGGAAAACTTCTTAATGACCACAGTGATATTTAGCACTATCTGTCTTATGAGATTAACGGGTACTTTGCCAGAGTGTGGTCAGATCGTCAGAGTGTTTCTTTTTTGTCAGACCTGAAGCTTAAAAATTAACTTTTGCAGTTAGTCTTCAAGTGATTTTTTTAAATCTCTTTGGTTTATTTTATTATTTTTCACCAGTTCTTCCTACAGCCCTTGAACCCGTCACTCTTAGAACGAAGGCTCCCGAAACAACATTAGGTAATGCTATTCTACATTCCTCAACAGTTTTTTTCCTGCTCATCAACCCATTCTATCATAATCATAATCACATTGTCACCAGCTTTAAAAAATTGTCTTGTCATCTACTGTCCTTCAACTTTATCTTTTTTTTTTCCTTAGGGACATTTAAAACTCTTGTAAAAAGTTATCTATTGTTTTTAACAGTTATGCATGGATCTAGGAATATCTGTCTACCATGTAATCTTGTACTTGTATCATGTACTTTTGATTAAACAGGGCTCAAATTTAAACCTGAGTTTCAAAGCCCATAATGTCTGTATCTTCTCTTAATCAACCAAATCATAACAATTCACATGGTAGCATAGATTCTTTGGAAAAGTTCTACTTCTTGGTATGAACCTACAAACCCGCTACCTACAGTGTGGCTAGTGTCCTTACCTATTTTCGAAGCTAGAGATTTATGAGATTGCTCACTCCTTGACTTGACTTTATGTGTGAGATTTATCTCCCAAGAATATTCAGTGACTAAAAAAAATAGTTAACAAAATAAGAGAAAATATTTCAGTCTTGAAATACATAACTTCAAGGCAATATGATGTATTTTAGAAAATCTAGAACCTTATTTCCAAAACCATCTTCACTGGAGTAATTCACAGTTTTATCCTTAACTCCTAAAACAGCACAACGAACCCGTCGTCCACGTCCCAGGCCTAAAACCACATCAGGCCCTGAGGCAACTCAGACCAAAGAGGGTAAATATGTTATTCCATGGTTGGAGGGGTAAACCCTAGCAGTCTGTCCCAGTGGGGTCTCGAGGAAATGCCTCTGATGGGAAGTAACAGTCTCTATGTTCCCTAAATTTCAAAGCATGAGGTATGGTTAGCAACTAATCCTTGAGTGAAATTTTCAGTCTCTTTAAAGATGTGTTTATAGCTTATTTCACTCAGCATAATCTCTTCCAGTCCAGTCCATGTTGCTACAAAAGTTGGGTATTCATCCTTTCTGACGGAGGCATAGTATTCCATTGTATATATGTACCACCTCTTCTTTATCCATTCATCTGTTGATGGGCACCTTGGCTCTTTCCACAGTTTGGCGATTGTGGCCATTGCTGCGATGAACATTGGGGTGCATATGGCCCTTCTT
>PITA01009107.1:18285-80037 GCA_004023965.1 Spilogale gracilis | reverse complement strand
TGGGTTTTTCTTCCTGATCAAGATCAAAGATCTCAGTTAATCCTCCCACCCCCAGTCCATGTGGACTACCGGGCAGCTTGCTTCTGTCATCGAAATCTCATTGAAATCGGCTATGTCTGTTCTGTGTGCTTGTCAAGTAAGTTCAAGTACAGAGTTTTCCTGTGTTGGAGGGGCAGAAAGTAAGTCAACTGTGTGGTTTTTTTCCCCCAACATCCTGTTTGTTTTTCTAATTTACAGTATTCTGCAATTTCAGTCCTATCTGCACGACGTGCGAGTAAGTATCCCTGAGCAGGTGCGGCGGCTCCTGGGGGAGCGCCTCAGAGCCCTGAAGAGGGTCTTCCTCTCTGTGTCGTTACAGGACAGCCTTTAAGATTTCTCTGCCTCCCGTGCTGAAGGCCAAGAAAAAGAAACTGAAAGTGTCCATGTGATCACAAGATCCCCGTCAGTCTTTTAGAGCTTAGTAATGGAAATTGTGTGCTGGAAGCTGTGATAGGAGGCCCTGAAAACTACAGTGTGTGTGGCGTAATTTTGAATGAAGTTTCTTACAGGAAAGACTTTTAAACCATTATATTCATGCTGTGCTTTTGAGGGGACTGCTTTATTGGAGGGAGTCATTCTGTGCAGTCTTTTCTGATGGGTGTTCGTTTGCAGAGGAAGAAGAAAGCACAAATTAGTGATTTTTTTTTTTTTTTAAATGGGGTGATCATTTGTCAGTCAGCCTGGCCTGATTGTTACCCGAGTCTAGGGTTCTGCCTGTGAAATGTACGACCAGTGAAATTTGAGCGGTTTTGGAAAAAGCAATGGTGCACTAATGGCATTAATCAAGATAGGCCATCTTCCTTGAATCAACAGCGGACTTTGACGATAGTCATCTAAATAAAATCCATATTGCCTAAGTTGAGAGTTAGCCTCAGATGCCAGCAGATTTGCTTTTGTCTGGCATCACTGTGCATCTAAACATTGTCAACCACGCAGTAACTACCACTGAGTAGGTACACAGTCTGATCCTAAGTGAATGTGGACAAGGGGGCATGCTACTCTGACAGCGGCCTTCTCTTCAGAGATAGCTGTGCGAAGAGCTTATGTGTTAAAGCCGGTGTCTGGGTTCAGAGGGGGATTCTCTTGGTGGAGAATGGATTCTTTACGGTTCATTATTGTCTCCCAGATAGAACTCCTTCCTTTTGTAATGAGGGGAAAAAAAAGCATTGATGTTGGAGACCTGTTCTCTACAACAGTGCGATATGATAGGTTCAAAAGAAAAATTATTTGTAATTTCAACAAGGAAAAACGTATTTTTCTAAGTAACCTTAAAGTTTTTAGAAGTCTTTTCAAATCCCAGCACAGTGTAAGAAAAGTCTTCAGGAATGGTGGCTGGTTTGGTTAGTTTTTAGACGTATATTGACAAAAACAAATGTATTTTGGCAAAAACCCAATTGTGTACACAACTTTGTATGTAAATAAGATTTTAATTTTCCCTTTATGCCACATCAGAAGCTGAGTCTCATTTAAAGAATTTGGTATTTGGTTAGATAATTTCGGGTAGATTTTGTACTTTGGATTTATAATTTTGTTAAATACACATAATTTTTGGTGATCACTTGGCAAATATTTGTTAATCCTCGAGTTTGAGAATCTTACTTGTCTTCTAGAAAAGATATTTAATATTGCACAGCCTAAGTGTAATGGAAATCACTGTTTTAAGTCTAGGAAGTCACCAGATATCTAAAAGACAAATAATTTTTGAAGAAGCTGATCAGGTTCTTGTTACTGCTTTTTTGTTTGTGATGTTTTGTGTACTGGTTTAATTATTTTTAATTGTGTTTATGGTTTATATAAATTTTTATAATAAAATAATTTAAATTTTCACATTTGCCTAAGTTCTTTTCTCTTATTGTTTATTTCTTGTTAATTCAGCTTTCAAGTTTGTACTTTAACTGCCTAGATTCAGTCAAATGTCAGTCAATTTTTTATTCAAGTCTGAATTTTTTATTCAAGTTATTCAATAACTTTTATTATTATTACTATTATTATTTTTTAAAGATTTTATTTATTTGACACAGAGAGATCACAAGTAGACAGAGAGGCAGGCAGAGAGAGAGGGGGAAGCAGGATCCCTGCTGAGAAGAGAGCTCGACGTGGGCCTCGATCCCAGGACCCTGAGATCATGACCTGAGCTGAAGGCAGAGCTTTAACCCTCTGAGCCACTCAGGTGCCCCTATTATTTTTTAATGTATATATATATTTAAAGATGTTACTTATTTATTTGACAGAGAGAAAAACAGCTAGAGAGGGAACACAGCAGGAAGAGTGAGAGAAGGAGAAGCAGGCCTCCCGCCGAGCAGGGAGCCCAATGCGGGGCTCGATCCCAGGACGCCGGGATCATGACCTGAGCCGAAGGCAGACGCTTAATGACTTGAGTCCCCGAACTTTTATTTTTTTAAGCAAGCTCTGTGCCCAGTGTGGGGCTTGAACTCAAAACTGCAAGATCAAGAGTCATATGCTGTACTCAATGAGCCAGCCAGGTGCCCCTGAAGAACTTTAATTTCAAATCTTGCTAAAAACTATATATGAAAATATTGTTACAAACTGCATGATAATAGATTCATATGAAGTGTTTAATACAGTTTCTCAGTATGAAACTGTTAGAAGAAAGATTTGATGTTTGCTTGTAATTTTATATTGGGAGTAAGGTTAGCCAAATTTTAAATATTTGGTATTTTCATTGGATAAAACAAGCTAGTATAATATATGTTTTGATGTCATAAAAATAGGAGTTAATTTTAAAACCATGAAATTATTCTCTTATAAATAGATAGTTATAATTATCCAATCTGCTGTTCTGAAGGCAGTCCCTTAGGCTACCTTCTGTAGGCCAGTCTACAAAAAGATCCTGCTCCCTTGCTTTTTTATTTTTTATTTTTATTTTTATTTTTTTAATATTTTATTTATTTGACAGAGAGAAACGCAGCCAGAGGGGGAACACAAGCAAGGGAAGTGAGAGAGGGAGAAGCAGGCTTCCCGCCGAGCAGGGAACCGGATGTGGGACTCGATCCCCAGTCTCCGGGATCATGACTTGAGCCGAAGGCAGTCGCTTAACCAACTGAGCCACCCAGGTGCCCGATTTTTATTTTTTAAAAGATTTTATTTATGTATTTGTTAGAGAGAGAGAGCATGAGCAGGGGTAGAGGTAGGGAGAGAGAGAAGCAGGCTCCCTGCTCAGCAAGGAGCCGGATGGGGACTTGATCCCAGGATCCTAGGATCATGACTTGAGCCAAAGGCAGATGCCCAGCTGACTGAGCCACCCAGGCATCCCTCCTCTGCTTAAAAAAAAAACAACCAAAAAAAAAATAAAATAAAAACCCAGTTACTTTGTTATTCAGATAGTCCAAACATAATTTGTAAGACTGTTAGTAATTCCTGGAAGAGTGCATGGAATGCTTCCAGCACTAATGGAGAAGAGAGCAGATAGACCAATGATATTTTTACATGAGAAGTACAGCATTTAAAAATCAAGGCTTTTCATTAATAGTAGAATTGACAGTTCATGCCTATATTTTATATTAAATTGGTTGCAAATCATTTTAAGGAAAATCAAAAATTTTTTAATAATGTGATTGTACCTCACACATGACTTTTTTTTTAACTTTTGAAGCATTTTTCTTTTTTTTATCTGTAGTGCCCTAGAATTCTGCAGTTCATTCCACTATTGGCTAAATAGCTTAATGCCACCAAAAGAAATAAAAGCATACTTTTAATAAGTACTATTTTTTTTCTGATTAGAACAGAAAATGATTACGTTCTTTTAAAGGGAAAGAAAGTACCCAAAACTAGGGGGGAAAGAGAAAACCCACTTTAATCATTCCTCCACCACCCACCTAGAACTGGGAGGGTTAGAGAACCCCTGTGAATGAATTACTGTCTGGTACGTTTCTTTCTTACTCTTTCTTTCCTTAGATTTATTTATTTTACAGACTGCAGGGGGAGGAGGAACAGGAGAGGGAGACAGACCATCTCAAACAGACTCCTTGCTGAGCGAGGAGACCAGGCCTTCAACCCATGACCCTAAGAGCATGACCTGAGCCGAAACCAAGAGCTGGACTCTTAACCGACTGAGCCACCCCGGCACCCCTGGTGCATTTCTTGCTGTAGCAGGATGTTGCAGCTGGAAGTATTGACAGGGTTTTCTGTTGTTTGGTAAGGAAAGGTCGAGTTTCAAAAGACCTAAAACAAAAATGTTACGTTGAATGTCTGACCAACCATATTTGCCAGTATAGGGAACTATGGTACTAATGGTGCCTCGCTGCAGTATGTGACAACATAGCCCCAGTGTTAAGGTCTAGTGAAGTAGAACTCAGTGAGGATGAAGATTTGTGGTACGTCGAAAACACCCCCACGAACACTCGTGTTTGCCTAAATTACTTTCTCATGTTTCCCCGGATGTAAAAGCAGTTTGACCCAGGATTATAAGTAATATAAGACAAGGATTTTCTTCAGTCACAATGCTTATTACCCCCTTGTTAAGGAATAGTAAATAGCAGCAATGTGTGTTGGAAACCCTCTTGCTGGTAACCTTCTCCTAGGCGTTAAGTTTTATTTAGATACCAAGAGATGGTACACACTCTGCAGTTCCCCTTGAGCTGATGTGCCGAGCAGTGGCTGGGATTCCATGCCAATGTCAAAACTGCACAAATCCATGATTTTGCAAGAGTGTAAGAACAAAGCAAAGCTCAGTGCAAGGCATTTGTAGAACCTCAATTTTCAGAATGTTAGGTTTCATGATCAACTAACATGGCAAACATTTATTTGGCATTTGCTATTTGTCAGGCATCCTGCAGACATGGTTCCTCTCAGCTAACCCTCTTACCATGCCTCAGAGCTAACAATGAGTGAACATTTATTGAGTGCCAGGCATTGGTCTAGACTCATTAATATGGTACTTCATTTAATCCTGGCACAATCCTATGGCGGAGGGACTATTCTCTCTCCTCCATGGATAGGAAACTCAAGTTTGGAGAGGCTAGGGGAGCTGCCCCAGGTCACCTAACCGCGGAAGGAGGGAGAAATCCCACAGCGACCTCAGAGCCTGTACGCCTAGTCACGGAACTGTAATAAGGCGTGGAATGCTTTGAGGCTATTGACATAAAAATTCAGAAAAAAAAAGTATTAAGAATTAAGATGCTTTGGCATCTGTCCTAACGCTGGGCAAAACGTTTTGTGTTGTTAAGATCAGCTTTCGGAGTGCTGACAGCTGTGTGCAGTAAAAACAAACGACACAAAACTCTTCAAAAAACCGGGAGAAGGATGATAAAAATTCAGCAGCGCTCCACAATTACTGCACTGCAGCCTCATCCCCTTATTGTCCTTATCCCAAAGTCCTCATGAAAATCAGGTTTATTAAGGACCGTGTTTAAGAAGCCAGGGCCCGTAGGCTCGCTCTTGCTGTGTGACTGAATTAACTCTAGGCTTGGGGAACTTTTAAACCAGACGCACACTTAACTTCGTCGTGATCCCTTGGGTGGAGGATTCAGGGGCGCAAGGCTTGTGGGCGGGGCCGGGATGTTGGCGGTTCTGGGGCGGGCTCTCTCCTGCTGTCCGCCCAATCACCGCCAGCCGCTCTGCAGGCCCGCGGCCGATTGGTGGTTGCCATAGCTCCGGTTGGCTTGACAAGATGGCGGCGGCGGTGCGGCGCGGGCCGGGTCTTCGGGTCCCGAGCTTCCCCGCTTCTAAGGCGGGCGCGGTTCTGTGAAGCGAGTCCCGCCAGGCCCCAGGCATGGGCTTGCCGCCGCCGGCCCCTCTGCTCTTGGGGCTCCTCCTTCTGCAGGGCATCCTTAGGCCGCTGTGGGGGGACCTGGGTATGTACCGAAGGACAGGGGCCTGCAGGCCGTGCTTGGCGGTTGGGGGTTGGGGGTGAGGCGTTTAAGGGGCCAGACTTGGACTACTCCCGGTGTCCTTGCAACTAGTAAGTCCGGCCTTCCCCTTCCTTCCCGCCTAGTTTTCATTCCTGCTTTCATCCGCATGACCGGCCCCGCGGTCAGTGCGTCCCTGGTGGGAGGCACCGAAGATGTGACCGTGTCCCTGGCCCTGCTGCAGGACAAGGAAGGTGAAACGTCCGGCCTTTTCTTTAGGGGTGGCGTGGCGGGGGGGGGGGGTGCAGGGCCAGGCCGCCGAAGGAGCCCGGCGAGGTGTCATCGCAGGAGGTGGCATCCCAGGGGTCCCCTGCGGCCATCCCCTGCAAAGTCGCTGTTGGAGCAGGGATGGGGGGCTGCTCTGGACCAAAGAGGACCGACAGTCGACTCACCGACTTCACCGACTCGGTGAAAGAAAGCTTGGGACAATAATGGCCAGCATTCACTGTCCCCTGTGCTTTATATGCACCCCTGCATTTTCCTAGTAAGAACAGTAATATCCTTTCATGCCATTTAACAAATGAAGACACTACAGTTCAGAGAGGTTGTGACAGGCCCAATCCTGGGCGTGGAAAAGGATTCCCTCCTCGGGACTCCACAGGGCACACCCGTAGCAGCTGGGCAGTAGTGCTTTGCATCTTAATCTCTCCTATAGGATTATTGCCAGTTCCAGATTGTGGAGAACTGACCAACGAGACAGGAGACTGGAGCTTGACTGTGATCCCCACTGTGGTAAGACCAGAGGTAAAATGTAATCGGAAGCATCTGTGGGGACCCACAGTTAGTGTTTCTACAGTACTCTTGGTTGGACATGATACAGTTTTCTCTGTGCTTGGAACTACCATGACACCGTGGGTTATCAGATCTAGCCCCGAGGTACTGATGTACCTCGGTCAGGGTCCTTGGACGAGTTTCAAGAAGTTTGTGAACCCTCTGTAGTTGTCTGTGACATTATGTGTGCATTTTTCTGATGAGAAGGTTGCCAGCTTCCATCGGATTATCAGATGGGTCTGTGACTCAAAAATCTTCATGAATCACTGGCCTTGCCCAGCTCTGAGCTTACGTGTAAGGATGCTTAATCCGGGAGAGGTGAAATATCTTCCATTTAATAAATGTTTTATAAAGTGCCTAGTATGTGCAAGACATCAACTCTGGAGATAAAGGCTGAGAAAGGCAGACTTTGCTTGCATCCAGGAACTGGGGACTGTTTTCATTGACTTTTTGTGTGTGTATTTCATGTTCTGCTGATAGACTGGTAGGATGATAAAGAAAGTAAAAAGGTGCTGGGCACACTGAGTTACTTCCTCAGACGACCTGTGTTTAGTCTTCTCTAATATCCAGAAGCTGCTTGCTTTTCGTTACACTGAGGATTCAGAATGAGGGCTTGCATATTGCCACAGGCTTACAGGATGAGATTGAACAGAATGATGTCAACTTTGCGTACAGTGCTCCTTTTGAAAAGTGAACTGAGGCCGATGTGTGACTTTACTGTGTTTCCATTATATGTTTTTAGAATGATTCATGCTGTGTTGAGTCACTTTAAAAGGGACCGCGGATTTTCCTTTCAGCATGCGTTGGATGTGACAGTGAGGTTGAAGAGTGGTCGGCAAAGGTGTTCCTCTAAGGAGATGGGCTCCATCTCAGAGTCCCCGTGTGTGGTCCAGACTCTGCTGGTTTCAGCATCTCGCAATTCATCCTGTTTAGCCCATCTACTCATTCGAGTGGAAATTTATGCCAACTCTTCTTTGGCCCATAATGCATCAGGCAAGTGAAGCCTCTGACGATCAAAACATTCACGCCAGACATTATCTGTTGAATTATAAGCGTGCGCCACGTAATCTGTGCGGGCTGCTCGAGTCAGTCTCGCCTTCCTAAACCTACTTCCCTTTTGTTTAATTTTCTTGGTTTGGAAATTCCCACTTTGTCCTATTTGACTGAATTCAGATCTATTTTATTTTGCTCTTCTCTTTGTAAACCGCCTTCAAGGGAGAAAGTGAAGTTTGTTTCCCTATATTGATTCTTGTGACTCAAGAAACAAACTACCCCCCTCCCCCAAAAAAGCAAGGGAAAGATTAATGAAGGAGTTTACACTTCAAATAAACAAAAACCCCACAATTGATTTTCCATAAAACTTTTGACCACCAGCTCTCTTTTTGGAGGCAGCCTCTCAATTTATGCTTATGGAAGTGTGTGGTATTCTCGTGTTTAAAAACAACACACACACACACACACACACACACTAACAAATAATTTACTGTTCTATACCTTTTAAAAATAAATTCCATATAAATGTGGTGCTCCTCATTTTTCTTTAAGGTTTTATTTATTTATTTGACAGAGAGAGACACAACTAAAGAGGGAACACAAGCAAGCGGAGTGAGAGAGGGAGAAGCAGGCTTCCTGCCGAGTAGGCAGCCTGATGCGGGGCTCCATCCCGGGACTCCGGGATCATGACCTGAGCTGAAGGCAGAGGCTTAACCACTGAGCCCCCTAGGCGCCCCTTACCGATGGAGTTTAAGGCGCTTCCGGCTTGTGATGTGTAAGCAGCGCTACAATACGTATCGCTGTTTGGACTTGAAAGTTGTATCGTGTTATTCTCCCCTTCTCGGGGCAGTGCCCTCAGAGCAAGAGAATGTAGGCCTGCCAGGGGTGAGGGGTCCACTTTGATGGGCGCTGCCACCATGCTCCCTGTCTCTTGCAACCATCCCCGACGTCTCTTGCCTTTACACTCATCAGGGATGAAGGGAGACGCTTTGCTCCTTCGTAGCGAAGGTCTGCTGCTTTGACACTCCACACCGTCACCTCCCTCGTCACATCTCCTCACTGTGGTCCTCCTTGTGGTTTCAAAAGTGGAGGAGGACTGGATAAGTGCAGATAGTGCCATTCAGCGGGCCACTCTGCCCTCCGTGTGCCGGCGCGGAAGGATCTCCAAGGTCATGGGCGCCTGCAGCACGGAATGAGGACATGTCTCTATATATGCGCGAACAAGTTCTGGGAGGCTAGCGGAGATGCTGACCGTGGGGGCCCTTTGGAGGAGTGATGTGGGAACAGGAAGGGGCCAGCTGTCACCACATACCTTCTTTTAGATCCTCTCGAGCTCTTTGAACATGTGAATTGGTGACCTATTTAAAGGTTTAAAGTTTTGTTTTTAGAAGAAAAAATATCCTCTAATGTTTAAAATTCAAAACACACCAACAAAGTAATATCCAGTGGGTGCTTAAAAAAAAAACAAAAAACTATGGGCGGGATTAATGGTAGTTTTGCCACTCAAAGTGGTGGCTTTTTTCCTTTTAAGAAATGTTGACTTGGCAACCTTTTGGTAATAAATAAAATTTCTTAAATGTTGACTCCAGGGCGCCTGGGTGGCTCAGTGGGTTAAAGCCTCTGCCTTCAGCTCAGGTCATGATCTCAGGGTCCTGGGTTCGAGGCCCACATCAGGCTCTCTGCTCAGCAGGGAGCCTGCTTCCTCCTCTCTGCCTGCCTCTCTGCCTACTTGTGATCTCTCTCTGTCAAATAAATAAATAAAATCTTTAAAAAAATGTTGACTCCATTTAGGTAATACCTCAAAACATCTTTGTACAAATAGCCAAACTTTGGAAAATTAGAGTCTTTGTATATTAAAATTAGAGTCTTTGTATGAGATGTCCCGTCTGAGCCCCTGAAGGTATGAAACATCTTGCACCTTGTCAGAGCTCAGAACAAGAAAAAGGATGGAAGGACAGACAGGAGGTGCGTGGTCTGCCTAGTAACAGTGAAGCTAGCAAATGCCGGAGGGGACATCTAGACAGATATGCTAACAACTATCTTTGTATCGGATAGTAGAACCCTATTCTAAAATGCCTTGCTTCTGTCCCACCGACACATTTAATTATACTGATGCTCAGAGCCTTCCCTGGTCTGAGTAACATAGGCTGTTATTCAGCCCTTCTCTTCATTCCTCATGCCATGCACATACTGGGGTTCCACTGTATGATAGCACGGACCATGCAATTAGTGGTGTCACAGATGCTCCAACTGTCATGTCATTGAAGTTAAATGTTACATAGAGTTTAAAGAAATAATCATTAGCTAGTTTTTTTTTAACATGTACCGAATCCTAGGGCCAAAGTAAAATTCAGGAGGGGGTGCTTGGGGAGCTCAGTTGGTTAAGCATCTGACTCTTGATCTTAGCTCAGGTCTTGACCTCACAGTCAACCCTGTGTTGGGTTCCACGCTGGGTATGGAGCCTACCTTAAAAAAAAAAGTAAGGGGCGCCTGGGTGGCTCAGTTGGTTGAGCAACTGCCTTCGGCTCAGGTCATGATCCTGGAGACCTGGGATTGAGCCCCACATCGGGCTCCCTGCTCTGCGGGAAGCCTGCTTCTCCCTCTCTCACTTCCCCTGCTTGTGTTTCTCTCTGTCAAATAAATAAAATCTTAAAAAAAAAAAAAAGTAAAATTTAGCAGAGTGAAAATTTTACCCGATAAATTATTGCAGAGAAACTAGAAACATTGCTCCCTGAATTCTGAGTTAGGAGGTTGAAATGTAATGCCAACATTATCCCCCCTCCTTCACACTTGAACCAGAGTCAGGACGTGAAGAGTTGGGGGTCTGCAGTGTGTGTGATAGGATATGAGGTTGAACAGGTAGCATCATTAGATAGAATCTTGTGGCCAAATAGGTCCCAGATAAGCCATCTGAAATGTCACCATGGTTTCGGTTTTATCTGCTGGAGGAGGTAATGAATTTGAGTCAACACTTAATGTCAGCCCATGTTACAAAAGGGATTGTTCAGCATAATGAAAAATAGAATCAGTGCATTACAGTCATCCCAATTTGTAAATTTTAGTTACTTACTTATCTTTAAGATCAACCTTGACTTTCAGTTTATTATGACTTGCGTGTTTTCCTATATTTGGGTTTTTGTGGGCGTAGCAGATAACGAGCCTTGAATAGGGTTTACGCACAGCCCAGGGATTCCTTAACGTGTCATATTTGGCCCCAGTGATTTGTAAAACAACGGTGGAGCTTTCTTTCGAGCGTCAGACAATGTGGCAGTGCTTCGTCTGCGTGTTTCATAGCCGGACTTCCCTGTTTGTATTTTTCAGAGAATGTGACCGTTATTCCCAACCAGGTGTACCAGCCCCTCGGTCCTTGTCCTTGTAATCTGACAGCTGGGGCCTGTGACGTTCGCTGCTGCTGTGACCAGGTGGGCATGTCCTTTCCGATTACCGGTGCAGAAGTTCTGCTCCCTGAGAGCATGTGAAGAAGACCAGCAGTTCGCCATCCGCAGCTTTTGGAGGGACGGGCTTTGAAAACCATGATTGCCTTTTGTGTTGCAACTTGCTTCCACATTGAGTATTTTCTCGTCTCGTCCTTCCGGTCTGGTTTAGGGAAGGCAAAAATGGATCTCTTCTAATACAGTCAGGATTCAGATGATTGAACTGAGGGGGTGGTGCCACTATCTTACTGAGAAGCCTCTATGGAAAGGGAATTTTTTGGGGAAATATGTAGAGGTGCACAACCTGCACAAGGACCCCACTTGAGAAAGTTTCTGTCACCCCAAAAAAGAACCCTTCGTGCCCCTCTGCAGTCCCTGCCCTGCCCGCTGTCCATCCCAGACCCCTCTTCTCTGCGCTCTGGCTCTGCGCACTGGCCCACTCCAGACATTGCACATAAGCGGATTCCAACAGCACGTGGCCTTCTTTGTCTGGCTTCTCTCGCTTGGGATCTTGTTTTCAAGGGTTCCATGTCGTGGTAGGTGTCAGCGCCGCCTTCCTTTTTATGGCTGAGTCACACCCCATTGCAGGGGTAGACCACAGATGGCCAATCTGTTTATCAGATGACGGACATTGGCGTCGCTTTCACTTTTTGGCTGCGGTGCATAAAGCTGTGAACATCTGTAGGCAAGTGCTTGTTTGGATGTAGGTTTCCATTTCTCTTGGGTTAGTACCTGGGAGCAGAACTGCTCTGGCCTGTGGCAACTGTACGGCAACCTTTGGAGGAACTGTTTTCCCAAGTGGCTGCACTATTTTGCATTCCCATCGGCGGGGTGGCAGGGTTGCGATTTTTTCCACGTCCTCACGTACATTTGCTACAGTGATCTTTTTGAGTTTAGCCATGGGTCGGTGTGAAGTGCTATTTCATTGTGATTTTCGTTTGCATTTCTGTAGTGGCCAGTGATGTTGAACATCTTTTCATGTGCTTACTGGACATTTGCATATCTTTGAAGAAGTGTCTTCTTAGGCCCTTTGCCCTTTTTTTTTTTTAATTGGGTTGTCTTTTTGTTGTTAAACTGTAAGAGTTTGGATACTAGCTCCACATCAGGTATGTGATTTGCAACAAGTGTCCCCCATTGTGTAGGTCGTCCACTTTCTCGTAGGAGTCACTCAAAGCCCAAAAGTTTTGTAATTTGATGAAGTGTGATTCGTCAATTTTTTCTTTTGTTTCTTGTGCTTTTGGCGTCATATATAGGAAACTGTTGCCTGATCCAGGCCAAATATGTATTTGTTGGTTTTTTTTTTAAAGATTTTATTTATTTGACAGAGAGAAACACAGCCAGAGAGGGAACCCAAGCAGGGGGAGTGAGAGAGGGAGAAGCAGGCTCCCTGCTCGGCGGGGAGCCTGATGTGGGACTCGATCCCGGGTCTCTGGGATCATGACCTGAGCCGAAGGCAGTCGCTCAACCAACTGAGCCACCCAGGCGCCCCCCAAATACGTATTTGTAATCCTTCTTTGCTATTTAAGAGGAATAAGAGATATGGCGCATTCACTGGTACCCCAGTCACTGCCATTTGTGGTTGAGTACAATTATGTGGTGGTTGGTTTCACGAAAGAGAAAAGGGAAAAGCAGAAAAGGAAAGTTTAGGGCCTTCATTTATACTGTAATTTTCATCCTAACAATTGGACTATAATAACAGTTATATTTAATTTAAAAGACAGCACTTCATAAATCAGTATCACTGGGAATGTCAAGATGGTCTTCTCTTCCTCTGTCTTCCAGTCCTGCACCCACTTTCTGACTTCTTTCATGTTTCCCGTATTTGGTATTGATGTACACAGCCCCAACCACTGTGATGTCTTCCAAGAGCTGCTACTTACCACTTTAGACATGACCCATTCTTTAATTTGAATTGTTCTCGTTTTTTAAGATTTATTTTTCTACTGCCAGTAAACAAGGGATTCAGGACATACTTTGGGCTCTCAATGCTGTGTGACTCAGGGAAGAATATGGATGAATGACTGAATACGGGAATCAAGTCACTTCTTGATGGCATTAACTGGGTCGTGTTCTCGTATGGACCTGAAGGATTCTTACGGAGTGTGGACTGTTTGCCCTGACTCGAAATGTCTTAGGTTTCTCTGGGCCAGGGATTTTGGATGGTGATGACCATTAAAAAGAGAGGAGAGATTTACTCTGTTCTAGTCCCTACTTGGAGTCTATTCCACATTATCTCCTCTTCATGTTGTTTTCTTTCTTTCTTTCTTTCTTTCTTTCTTTCTTTCTTTCTTTCTTTTCTTTTTTCTCTTTATTTTTTTTTTTTTTTTTTTTTTTTTTTCTCTCTCTTTTTTTTTTTTTTTTTTGTGGGCACATCTTACATTGCAAGTAAGGATATGATTCCTGGAAGGTTTGATATTCCTGACCTGGAGGCTCTTTAGGGAGTTGATGAGAGATATTCTAGCAGGATTTTACTTCCTGTGAGCACAGAGTGCTAGTAGCCTGGACAGAGACTGCATTCTGGGCTTCTTCAGGGGCATCGTTTTCGCCTGAGAGCTGCTGGGGTGGGGAGTCGGGGGCCCATGGCAGCTTCTGTCTGCTCACTGCTGCTCTGTGTTTCCCTTCCAGGAATGTTCGCCCGATCTAACAGAGCTGTTCAGAGAGGCCTGTTTCAGCGGCGTTTTCGGAGGTGACGTCAGTCCTGAGTTCGACCACCTGTGCTCCGCGCAGGAGAGCCCCGGGGCCCCCGGCTGGTTCCCGTTCCTGTGTGTGCAGTCCTCGCCGGCCAACTCGCCCTTCCTGGGCTACTTCTATCATGGCGCCATGTGCGTGTCTTCTCGCCAGCCCCGGCCTGACCGCCTCCAGCCGCCATTCGGTTCTAGATTTCTGTTAGCAAGTTTATTTTGCGTTAAGGATTTGAAAGAATTGGGCCTCACTGAAGAGAAATTGTTTATACAGCAAACAGTTAATAGCCATGATCTGGGTTTGTAGAAGGAAGGCTGGGCTCCTGGGGGCTTGAGTTTCTTTCCTGTACCTTTCCAGGATGTCAAAATTGACAACTTCCTTCTTTCTCCTTCTTCTCCTCCTTCTCCCCCTTCTCCTCCTTCTCTTCCTTCTTCTCCTTCCTCTCCTCTGCCTCCTTCCTCTTCTAGATTTCATATAACATAAAATTAACCACTAAGCACTTTCAAAACAAAAATGAAAAGGAGATACAGCTGCGAGTATTAGTGGTCACTCTTGTCATTGATTTACAGCTCCTCTCGGCAGCGCCCTTCCTCTGAAGCGTATGTGCATACTGATCTACGAGACTTCTCAGACTTCGGTTACAAGCAAGGAGATCCCATCATGACTGTCGACAAGGCCTATTTCACTGTTCCGCAGGTAACAATTCCAATTTCAGTGTGCTAGCGGCCTTTTAACATTTTTTTCCCCATCCTGTTGTTAATTTAACTTCTGCTCTTAAAAAAAAAAAATCTCATCCTAAGTTACTTGTTTTTCTCCTGTGGACTTCCCAGGCACACAACTCTTTATGGTCTGTGGATTTTATTTTTAACTGTTTTTGCTAAATAAATCTCAGAGTGAACTTCCCAACCAAAAGACATTCTCTTAATTTCCATGGCACTAATTCTGCACTTCTGTTACTTTAATAGCCAACTTCTAGTGAGCTAGAAGTATATAGTTTAATGTAATATTCCATTACTTTGCAAAATATCTCAAGGCTGTAGAGTTTTATGTGAAACCTTTATTTTTTTTAAGTCCACAATCATGAGGGAAAAATATCTGTGGGAAGAAAACATGGAAGTCTAAACCATCCCTCTTCGCCGTTCAAGGAATCCATTTTTATGGTTTTAACAAAAATCTGGGGGCACCTGGGTGGCTCAGTTGGTTAAACGACTGCCTTCGGCTCAGGTCATGATCCTGGAGACCCGGGATCGAGTCCCATATCGGGCTCCCTGCTCGGCCGGAAGCCTGCTTCTCCCTCTCTCACTCCCCCTGCTTGTGTTCCCTCTCTGGCTGTGTTTCTCTCTGTCAAATAAATAAAAAAAATCTTAAAAAAAAAATCTGGTTGTCCCGAGGGAGAGAAAATGAAGTTGAATATAATCATGTTTCTGCAAAGCAAATGGAGAAAAGAGTTTTCTTATTTGTCAGTAAATACTTCTACTCCTCAACCTGTAGCTTCCAGACTTTGATGAGCAAATGAACTGGACAGTTGATTTGTGGGTCGTCTAGTCAGTGAACTCGTCATTATTTGAAAACTAAGCCAGCAGTAGGTGCAGGCTGTGGGAAGAATGTCTGGACGGGAAGCCGACCTATATTTTATGATTTGAAGAGAGCTCATAGCCCTGTTGGGATTTCCTCCTGCCCTCAGGTGTCCCTGGCCGGGCAGTGTCTGCGGAATGCACCGGTGGCGTTCCTTCAGAATTTTGATGTTCGGTGCGCTAGTAACTTGGAAGTATACCGCGAGCGAGATGATGGTATCATCAATGCGAAGATCAAGAACGGTACCGTAGGAGGTACGTTACACTGGTCTGAGAAAAGAACGTGGGGCTCCTGGGTAGCTCATTCGGTGAAGCGACTGACTCTCGATTTCGGTGCAGCTCATGATCTCGGGGTCATGGGATCGAGCCCTATGTTGTCAGTCTCTGTGGTCAGTTGGGGGGGTCTGCTTCTCAGCCTCTCTCTCCCTCTGCCCCTTCCTGCACACACTCGCTCGCTCACTCTCTCTCAAATGAATAAACACATCTTTAAAAAAAAAAGAAAAGAGGTCTGCCTGGGTGGCTCAGTCCTTAAGTGACTACCTTTGGCTCAGGTCATGATCCCCCGACCTGGGATCGAGCCCCGCATCAGGCTTCCTGCTCAACGGGAAGCCTGCTTCTCCCTCTCTCACCCCCCTGCTTGTGTTCCCTCTCTAGCTGTATTTCTCTCTGTCAAATAAATAAGTAGAGTCTTTATAAAAAGAAAAGAAAAGAACACAGACCCAAGTGTGTACATAAACTGTGATCTCATGAAGCTATAAATCACTTCTGCTGGATGAACTTAAAATACTTCAACTGCCAACCGAGGAAAAGGTTTTCTTCGGAAACAGTCCAGTTCCATAGGGCAGCACATTGCTTATTCGTTCTTACAAATGAGGTGAAACTCACATAACATAAACCTAACTCTACCCTGGCCCCTGGTGACCGCTCATCCCCTGCCTGTCTCCGTGGATGTGCTTGTTCTGCACTTCCCACGTAAGAGGAACCCTAGAATATGTGGCCTTCCGTGTCTGGCTTCTCTCCGCTAGCAACACGTCTGCAGTGGCGGTCCACGCTGCGGCCCGAGCAGAGGTCAGCTCCGTTTCACGGCTGGGTCCTGTTCCGTTCCATGGATGATCGTGCCACATACGTGACCCGTGCGTCCTTCGATGGGCGTTTGGGTGGGCCGCCACGGTGTTGGCAGCTGGGGGTGCTGCCGTGAGCGCTCGGGGGCGCGTGTGTGCGGGCACACGCTTGCATCTCTCTCGGCTGCCCACCCAGCCGTGGCATGGCCAAGTCACCGGGCGATCTGACTTTCAGAGGCAGCACCCAGCCACTTCGGGGCGAGCGCACCGTCTTCCGTTCCCCCTGGCAGCGACCCGCCAGTTTGTTCCCAAGGGAGAGTGGCGCTCTGATCCCATCACTGCTAATCTGCGCCCCAGTCATCCCTGGAGGCCCAGGACAGCGGGGCCCTTGGGCGGCCTTTGGGGAGGGGGGGAGGCTTTGGTCGCTGCACACGGGACAGGTACAGCGACCACACAGCTGCCCCGTAGGTCGCCCTTGAAGAAGTGGGCGTGGTCGTGCTGGCCCCCATCCTCCTCCGCAGGCTAAGCTCCGTGTCCTTTCAGGCAGTGTCACACCACAAGTGATCTATGAGGGAGCGGCCCATCCAGGCACATTCATCACCACCACAGGTATTTGATTTCACGCTTTTATACCCCCTCTCAGAAACCCGTAGGTCATTTCTTAGAAGTGGCCTCTGGGCGCCTGGGGGGCTCAGTGGGTTAGGCCACTGCCTTTGGCTCATCATGATCCTGGAGTCCTGGGATCAAGTCCCGCATCAGGCTCCCTGTCTCACCGGGAGTCTTCTTCTCCCTCTGACCTTCTCCCCTTTCATGCTCTCTCTCTCTCTCAAATAAATAAATAGAATCTTAAAAAAAAAAAAAAAAAAAGACGTGCTATGTAGTTCTAGAGGAAAGTAGGGTTTTATGAAGAATTTAAGGAGGGTCCCCACAGTTAGAATTTTGTCTTCCCCACATTTGGTTGGTTCCCGACTCTATCTTGCCTGGCTTCACAGCCCTGTCTGCCCCCCGGAGCCCGTTCCTCACAGCCCTGAGTCCCGTGGGCTCCAGGGCCCCTGCGAGTTTTCAGGACCTGGGAACCTTTCCTGAAACGTTTTTTCAGGGAGCCTGCATATAGGCTTCTTTCTCTCTTTTCTTCTCTTTCTTCTCCTCCTCCTCTTCCTCCTCCTTCTTCCCCTCCTCCTCCTCTTCCCCCTCCTCCTCCTTCTCCTCCTCTTGTCCCCCTCCTCCTCTTCCTCCTCCTCCTCCTCCTCCTTCTTTCAACTAAACTTTGCAGTCTTAATGCAGCCAAACAAATTATTCAGACTTTGGCTAATAGCACCCCAGATTTTTGTAGTTCACAAAAGATATTTGTGTTTCCTTACACTGTGTCGAAATTCTCAAGCTTATTCATTCCTCAGATCTCAGCAGAATACCTACAATATAGCCGTGAGCTAGACAGCGGGCCTCTGCTCCCACGGGGCTGACGTTCTGTAGTCCCTCATCCTTGACAAACGCTGGACTGGGCAAGTGCTGGGTATTGAGCTGTGAGCCGCAGTCCGGGGGTATAGCCCTGGAGGGAAAGGGCAGACCCGACACAGGACATTGTGACGCTGTGGAGGAGGGGGCCAGTGCGGGCTCGGTGGGGCGGATAATCGACTTGAACCCAAGGACAGTTGTTGATTTATGAAAGTATTTTTTATTCTCAGAAACACTTTTAAGCAATGAATTAGCCTCCAGAAAGGTGAATGTGGAAGAACATTATATTTTCAGATGGAATAATAATACAATCAGTGAAATAAATGTCAAAATTATTCAGGCAGAAATTAATGCCAAGCAGAGAGGTAAGTTTGTTGAGGATAGTGAAAATGTTTTCAGTTTAAAACATTTTTCTTTCATTAAGATTCTCATAATTATTACATGTAAAACTAAGCCAGACTTGTTTCTTATTTATATTTCTGATTTGCTAGAAAACGTTTTTTCCTTTTGTATGTCAAAATGTAATTAGAAGGTAAAGAAAATAACATTATGGAGGGATAAATTCTTTTCCTAGTGAAATGGTGTACGTTATCTTTTTATTTTTTTTATTTCTAGGGATCCTGACACAGAGATTTACAGTAAAATTTTTAAGCTATAATAGTGGCGATGAAAAGGAACTTTCTGGAAATCCAGGTAAGACAGTGTATGTCAATTGCTGATTCTACAAACATATTTTAATTCAATACTCTTGCTTGTACTACAATGATTATAAGTCACTCTTTCCAATTTTAGTTTGTGACTTTAACCTTTCTCTTTCTCTTTTGTGACACTCTATTTTTTCTTTTTTTTTTTTTGTATTCTTTTTCTGATAACTTCTTTTTTTACATGAAGTATCCTAGATAAGAACAAATTGTAAATGCAAAACATTCTTTCTCTTTAGCTACTAGTCTTTTGAAGAAAATATAATGCCCAATAATGTTGGTAAAATTAGCTTTTATAGAACTAAGAAGCTATATGCTGGGGACCAGCCTCAGCAGAGATGTGGGTCCCTAACCACGGGATGTCTGGCAGGTGAAAATAATGACACGGACATAGACACGGAGGTCTGATGCAAGCTGTCAGTCAGGAGAGACCTATGAAGCAGGCTCAGGCTCAGGCTCAGGCTCTGGCTCTCAAGCTCTGGCTCTAGCTCTGGCTCTGGCTCTGGCTCTCTGGGCTCTGGGCTCTCTGGGCTCTCTGGGCTCTGGGCTCTCTCGCTTCGCAGGCTCTCTGGCTCTGCTTTTTCTCTGTTTATGTCTCTCTTGCTCTCTGCATCTGTCTCTCTTGCTTTCTGCTTCTCGCTTTGCAGGCTCTCTGCCTTTGCCTCTGCCTTTTCCTTTGCCTTTGGCTCTGCCTTTGTCTCTCTTGACTGTCAAGGGTCCCAGTCTTTTATTATTCCAAAGTGAGGAAGTTGGGGGATGCAGTTAAATCTTTAACTGCTCTTGCACCCGCCCTAGAGACAGGATTAGTATTGTTACTGCAGGGTACAGAGTGATAGTTTAAACTCACAAAAGTTGAGACCATTGAGGCAGAGGGATCAAGGACTACAGATAAGAGATACAGAGATATGCTTACCAGGAGGATTAAATGGAACAATATGTCTTGGGTAAGCGCACAAAGAACATATTGCCCCGGCCCACAGGGTACGTGGCTTTCTAGATTCTTGGGGGGGGGGCAGGAGGGACTTTCATTCACATTCTGGGTACCTCCACCAAAGTTTCTGGTGGCTTGGGCATGGCGGGAGGGGTGGATCACACACTGTCCCCGACAGCTATAGATGATGGGTTCATAGGGACTATGAACTTCTAGTCACGTTGTGCATTTTGTGATTATGTGCAAATAGAGCACAGCCTGATTTGCTGGATATGTGTTTGCTTCTTTAATTCACCGTTGCCTCCTCAGCTCCTGAAACAGTCAAGAGGACTGCACGTCCACCATGCCAGCCACTAGCCATGTCATGTGGCCACTGGTATATGTGGAAATGATAATATTTGGATATATTGAGTTGAATAAAATATATTAATCAAATTAACTTTTTTACTTTTTCTCTTTTTTTAAACGGAGCTACCAGAAACAATTTTTTGATGTCTAAAATATTCTAAAAATGCATTATATTTTAAAGTTATATATGTGGTTTGCATTATATTTCTGTCGGGCAACACTGACCTGACCATAGTAGGTATTCAGTAAATATATGTTGGATAAACTATCACTGTTGTTTAAAAAACTTGTCCCTTCCTTTTACTACTCTTAATGAGGTGGTAACCATGAAGGAACAACTTTTTCCATTTTAAATAACTTTTTAGTTTGTGTAATTTTCAATATCTGTATATATTGATTTAACAATTCATATTCCATTTTACTTTCTTTTAAATGAGATTTTAGTGTACTTGTTAATGTGGAGTTTTGGACTTTATAGTTGGATTTCAAAGACTCCCGGAATTTAAGGGTTTTCATTTCATGATTTAATTTCACAAGATTTTTGAGAAACACCAGCAGAATATGTGAAAAATGTTGATGCTCTTGTCAAAAAAGAATAAATTGATTACGAGCCAGAACCAGTCAGACCGTGAGATAGTTTGTGTATGTGCGGCCATTCATTCTCTAGCACTTTCCAAGGCAGGACGGGTTTTAGGAGGAATATACTACATGGGCTGGATTCTCAAGGAATTAACTCTCTTACTTGGGAAGATGGCACCAGGTCATGGAAACATCAGAGAACAATATAACTAATAAATGTGGGCTGGACTCTGGGATAGGCACCCTAGAACTTCAGAGAAGTGGAATGTTGACGGTTCACCTATACTTCCCCTCATTAAGGACCTGTGTCGACTATCTGTATGGGCTCTGATCTTAGTGCTAGAAGAAAAGCAGAGTGAGTCAGAGTTCTGCCCTCTGGCAAGTTTCTATTTCGGGCTGTGTGGAGGAGATTGTACCAAGGAAAGCAGATAGTGCCAGTGCCGGCTGGGAACGGGAATAACCTGGGGGCGGCCGGGGAGGCAGCAAGGGCTGGAGGTGGAGGTGGGCAGGGACAGACCAGCTGCCGGAGGGCTCGGGACGAACCCTGGTTAATTCTCGCTGGTTCGGGAATGCTGAAGAACACAAGCACTAAGCGTGAGCCCTGACTGCATCTTGGTTTGTAAAAACAGCTCTAAAGTATGTTTTTGGGGACATATGTGGAAATAAGAAGTATGAGCTGGATATATTTTGATTATTAGGAATTAATTAATTTCTCCGGAGAAATATTGGTAGTATGCTTATGCAGAAGAACAGCCTTCATTCCAGGAGACATATGTTAGCGCTTTCAGAGGTGAAGTGTCTAGTCTACACTGTGTCAAGTCTTCAAAAAGTCTCACCAAAAATAAAATATCCGTGTATATGCTTATGTAATACAGAGAACACCAATCTGGCTAGACATTCACGGTTGTTGATTTCAGGCGGCATTCTTTTCAACTCTGTGCACACGTGAACGTTTTCATAATAAAAAAGTGGAAGCAGCGAGGTGGGCTTGTCGGAGAGAACAGGAGTCAGACTTGAGTCACTGTGGGTGGGATGGACTGACCAGCGTTCTAGCGAAAGGTTGCTTTGGTGTTAAGGTTCCTTTCAAAGCGCCTGGGGCCAGCAGCAGCGATCTGAGTGTCCTCAGTAACTGGCCCGGCCCCTGATTCCCAGTGTGAGGGGCCTGGGCCTGACCTCAGCCCGCTCGGGCCTTTTCAGGTTTTATTTTTAAAATTTGTTTAGAAAGTCACACAAATATCTTTGTTAAAAAAAAACAAACATAAGATGTATGAAGATGGTTTGTGCATATTCTGACAAAGCTTTGCCTGTGTGTTTCCTTTGGTTGTGCATTCCTTTTTTATACTGTTTGGTGAGGAGGGGTTGCTGTGTTAGGTTAACTTCGGCTACTTCTCATTATTGTGTTTGTCTAGGTTACCAGCTTGGCAAGCCAGTTCGAGCTCTAAATACCAACAGGGCGAATAATGAGACGACCTTACACCTTTGGCAATCGGGTAATCTGGTTTGGTAATCGGATTTGCTCTTTGATAAACTAGAATTGGAAATGCGGCCTTATTTTGAATCTACACAAGTAATTAGTCACTTTAAATTCCTGCTGGTTCCTTTATTTATTTATTTGTTTGTTTGTTTTTTTTTTTGTTTATCTGGGGGAGTGTGGAGGAGATCATGCTTCTCCAGCTTTCTTTTGTTTGGTTTCAAAGTTCACACTGTCTGCTCCGAAGTGCTGATTATTCATAAGGGAGATTTAAATAGAGGGGTGGCTGGGGGCCTGGGTGGCTCGGTTGAGCGTGGGACTCTGATTTCGGCTCAGGTCACGATCGCCTGGTTGTATCAGAGGGTCATGAGATGGCGCCCTGAGTCTAGCTCCGTGATCAGTAGGGAGTCTGCTGAACCTTCTCCCCCTTCTCTCTGTGCCCCTCCTCCTGCTCAGATTGTACGCCTCTTTCTCTCCCTCTCTCTTTCTCACAAACAAATAAACAAACAAATAAAATCTTCAAATAGGGGTCTGGCTGGAGAGTCCCTCGTCATTGTGGCCTGTAGCCCCAGATGGTGGTAAGTGGAGAAAGACCATAACTTTGATCCAAACAATGGAAAATCTTTGCCTTGGTGCAGGAAGGCATTAACTTCCTGTTGAGAATAGACCGTTGATCCCAGGCCAGGAATTCTGATATAGAAAGGCGCCTTTGTTCAGCGTTGAAAGGATTAGAATAATGATGACTTCAGTTCTTGAGGAAATTGGAAACTATTTCTACTGATGGCTTTCTGTCCCTCTTCCAAGAAAAACTCTGGGGCGCCTGGGTGGCTCGTGGGTTAAAGCCTCTGCCTTAGGCTCAGGTCATGATCTCAGGGTCCTGCGATCTAGGCCCGCATCGGGCTCTCTGCTTAGCAGGGAGTCTGCTTCCTCCTCTCTCTCTGCCTGCCTCTCTGCCTACTTGTGATCAATCTCTCTCTCTCTCTCTCTCTCTCTCTCTCTCTCTCTGTCAAGAAAAACTTTGAAGTAAATTTTTACTTTCATTTTAGCAAATATAGTCAGAGGGTCATCTATTTATTTTCTAGCTGGAAGGGGTTTGTGTACATCAGCAACGTTCAAACCCATCCTGTTTGGAGAAGATACACTATCTGGATGTCTTTTAGAAGTCGGGATCCATGCAAACTGCACTCGGCTCAGGTGAGCATGTCCCTGGGGAATTTACCTGCGCCTTGAGTGGTTTGCTTATAGTGAATTCACCCCATGAAGACTAAAGACAACATGAATGTTAGGGTTCCAGTCTGCATAACAAGCTTGTGGAAGGTGGTGGTGGACAGTAAGTGCAATTTCTTTAGAACTGATTCAGGGCACGGCGGGGACTTGGTTGGTCACGCATCTGACTCTCGATCTCAGCTCAGGTGTTCATCACAGGGTCGTGAGTTTGAGCCCAGCATTGGGCTCCATACTGGGTGTGGAGCCTACTTGAAAAAAAAAAGTGTTGATCTGAACCTTGATAAAAGGGAAAATAGAGTTCTTTATTGGGACTAGAACGCTTTCATGCGTAATTACGCTAGTTGTTCTCCTTAAGTCTGTTCATCGTTGGAACCCAATACTACACGCATAGGAAGGATGGGAGGCAAATGTAATTGGTGTGGTTAACACTGAAAGAATACAGAAACCCTGGGGCTCCTGGGTGACTCAGTCATTAAGCGTCTGCCGTCCACTTAGGTCCTGATCCCGGGGCCCTGGGATCAAGCCCCCGCGCCAGGCTCCCTGCTCTGCGGGAGACTGCTTCTCCCTCTGTCCCTCCCCCTGCTTGCGCTCTCGATCTCTCTCAAATAAATATACTCTTTAAAAAGAAAAAAATACATAAGCCTTGTTACATGGTGTATAAGGAACTTTGCCCTTAATTGGGTGGCATTCGAAAGGTGTATTTATGGATATGGATACACATTCTTTTTTTAATTGAGGTGAAATTCAGGTAACATAATCCTTTTAAAGTAAATAGTTCAGTGACATTTAGTGCATTCACGATGTTGTACAACCACAGCCCCTCTTTAGTTCCATCTCTGCAGAAGAAAGTACCCCCGCTACCCCCAGCCCCCCACAAACACCCATCGGTGTTCAGTCTCTAGGGATTAACCTATTCGGGACCTTTCATTTAAATGGAATCCTGCAGGAGGTGGCTTCTTGTGTCTGGCCTCTTCCACTCGGCTGCATGTTTGTGAGGTTTAAACACGCTGCAGCAGGGGTCAGGGCTCTGTTCCCTTCTGTGGCTGAATCCTGTTCCACTATGGCTGTTCTCCAGCTCGTTCATCCGCTCATCGGTTCATGGACATTGGAGTCGTTTCTGCCTTTGGCTGTGGAACAGTGTAGCTATGAAGCTTCGCATGCCTGCTTTCAGTGACTGTGGGCGCATCCCCAGGAGAGGAATTGCTGGGTGATAGAGTAAGTCGATGCTTAATTTTTTGAGGAGCCGCCACATTGTTTTCCACGGCTGCACTGTTTTATATTCCTACCAGGTTGTGAGATGGTTCCAGTTTGTCCACATCCTCCCAACACTGGGTAGTTTCTGTGGTTTTGATGGTCGCCATCCCAGGAGGTGGGAAGTGGTATCTCTCTGGGGTTTTTAATTGCATCTCTTCTGACACCCATTTCATTTGTAACATACCCTGAGTAGTGTGTTCTTTGGGGAGGCGGGAAAACATGGGGGAGGCGCTAAGCAGGGAGGTAGACTGTAGGTGTGAGTTCCCGGCGAGGATCTTGATCATGGGGAATAAGGCTGGGGTCTTCAGTCGTCCCCCTGAAATTTATAAGGTTTGTACCTGCCAGTGACATCACTGGAAAGGAGGGATGCTAAATTCCAATTCTTCTTTTTTTTTTTTTTAAAGAGAGAAGCAGGGAGAGAATCCCAAGCAGGCTCCGCACCTAGCACAGGGCACAATGGAAGGTCTGTCTCACAACCCTGAGATCATGACCTGAGCCAAAACCAAGAGTCAGATGCTTAACTGACTGAACCACCCAGGCGCCCCTGCTAAGTTCCAATTCTTAGTCTTCACTTAATCTTATGGCTCAAAATTCTAGCTAAGTATTTAGGTTCCTTTTGCTCTCAGATCACTCTGACCCATACATTTATCCTCATAACTTGGCACGTGATCTACACACCTCTCAAGTTTTATGACATTCAACGGAGTCTGTCAACGACATGATATCAACATAAGTTACTAACATTTAAAGCCCAAAATAAACGATTGCTTCTGTATGCCTTCCCCTAGTGGCTTAGGTCCATCCTGGGGAGGCCATGGAAGAGAACGCAGATTTCCATCCAGCTTTACATGCCACTTCCTCTGGCAGTTTTGATTTAGGCTCCTAGCAAGCTTAACCTGGACACTCCCTGGAAAGGACCTCAGGATGAGACCCACTGGCCATGTGCTGAGAAATGTCTTCCTCTCTTGCAGGGAGAATGTTGTTGAACTACTGGACTCATTAATACAAGCAACTCATGTTGCAATGAGAGGCAACTCTGATTACAATGATCTTAGTGACGGCTGGCTCGAAATAATCCGTAAGTCATAGCTGCAGAGATGTGCAGCGTGTAAGTTGTTGCTAGGAGTGCGTGGTGTTGGCTATGCGTGGGAGCCCACGGGATGGGTCTTCTGCCTTCGCTGCGGCTCGGCCGACATTTGTTTAGGGGTCAGCTCTCTGGGCAGCGGCTCGTCATATCCTTTACACCTCTTATCCACGTGCCTTTTTTTTGTGTATGTGTGTGTGTTTTTTGTTGTTGTTGTTGTTTAGCCCCCCCCTTTTTTAAAGAGGAAATCCACATGAAGTTCAGATTGCCCAGTTTTATGAGCTAACAGCCTTTGTAAAAGGAAGCCTAAATGAAGATTGAAGATTTTCACTTCATTTCAGCTTGCATTGCTATTTTCGATTGCCAGGAACATGGGCAGTTGAGACCAGACTTTATAGTTTAAAAAAGCAATGTTGTTAATTTAAAATAAGGTGATAGAAAAGATGATGCCGAGTGAAAGAAGCCAGACAGACATGACCTCGAACCGTCCGGTGCCACGTGTATGAAATGCCTAGATCTGTTGCCACAGAGAGCGGATGGGCGGCCGCCAGGGGCTGGCACAGGTCGGAGCTGGAGAGGGGTGACTGCTAATGGATACAGGGCTTCTTTCTGGAGTAATAAAAATGGAATTTGGTGATGGCCGCACAACTCTCTGAATATACGGAAAACCACTGAATTGTACAGTTTGACTGGGTGACCTGTCTGGGGAATTGTGTCTCAGTACAGCTGCTGCAGCCGATTAGGACCGCAGGCCCCACCCGGGCCCAGTGGATGGAGCTGTTGGGGACGGAGCGCCAGGAGGTGGAGTGCGTGTGGCCCAGACAGTAGCCACACTCCCTTGCTGCAGGCGGGGGTTCACCTTCCGATCTGAGCTGCAGCTCACACTGCAGAAGCTTGAGGGCTCAGTTAGTCGTGGTGGAGATGGGCCCCAGACCCAGGCTTCCAGCCTTTTTGCTGGCTCCCCGGCTGGCAAGTCAGGGCAGTCTTGAGTATGGAAATGTTGTTCGCAGAAGGAAAGCTTCTAGTGCTCTAATTAATGGCATTGCTTTTGGGGGGCCAGAAAGAGGAAACTGGCTCTGCATCTCTTACTGTCCTAAGTCCCCTCCTGTCACCGAGGATCCTTCTGTGCCCCTCCCCTCGGCTGGCTGTCTCGGGGTAGACAGCTTTTCGGGTCCTGCTCTCCATCCGCCTCAGGTCACTTCCGCTCAGCAGCCTGGAATTCACACAGTGGCCCATCCAGACACACGTGCCTGCGCTTGCCTTGCCCCTTGTGATTTGGTTTGCATCATTATGACACCCTGGGTCCTCCTGTGCCCTGTGCTCCAGTCTCTAGGGCCAGTATTAGATCCTCATTTGGAAACAGAATGCAGAGGCTGGGGCTTGTCAACGGCTGGGCTTTGCCATCAAGGCCAGCTGGACGGGCTGTGGCATGCCAGAGGGATAGAAGGAAGGACCCAGTAAAGCACCCGAGAAGTCGAAAGAATGGGAGGTTTCAAGATGGAGAACCCAAGGTGGTTGTATAAGAAGTCTGAGGTGGTGATATTGTTGCCTTCAAGGTGAAAGCAGTTGGCTTCTGTGTCGTGTCTAAGCCAGAATCAACCCCGATCCTGAGTGATAAACAGAAGAGATGTCAAACACGTGCATCGAGGAGGAGGAAGTTGGAAGTCATAAACTGTCACCAACTTTTTTTTTTTTAAGATTTTATTTATTTGACAGAGAGGAACACAGCCAGAGAGAGAACACAAGCAGAGGGACTGAGAGAAGGAGAAGCAGGCCTCCCGCTGAGCGGGAAGCCTGATGTGGGGCTCGATCCCGGGTCTCCAGGATCATGACCTGAGCCGAAGGCAGTCGCTTAACCAACTGAGCCACCCAGGCGCCCCTGTCACCAACTTACAAGTCCCTCCAGTGTCCCCTCACATCCTGCTCCCCGCCTCCTGCAGTTATTAATTTCTTACTCGGTTTCATTCTCTTCCATTGCGTTACTCTGTGGCAACACAATAGGAACTGGCTTCTTCACTCTCTAATCCCTTCTAACTCAAGATGTTAGCATGGAGATGTCATAGACGGCTTGTACCAGAACCTGCCAGCCAGGACTCAGTGTCGTGGCGTTTTACTGTAACTGGATGGTATTTTTGCTAAAACTCCAGGGAGCTTGGAGCTTCGGAACTGCATCTGCATGCCTGGTTTTATTTTGTGGGTCTGGGATTTTAAAAGTTCTGGTGACTGACTTAACAAGGAAACCCTTTGAACACGAGGGCTAGCAAGGTCACGGAGGGAGGTCCCCAGAGCGCGTTAGAGACGAGAGACGCCTTCATGTGATTTCTAACCAGTAACATTTCCCATTTTGCCCCTGTGTCGTGGCATTGTAGGAAGACTGTGATTCTTCTTTCCAAAATGCACAACGTGGTATTTCTCTAGGCACAGGTGCCCCCGATCCGGGTGTAGAGCCGCCTGCCAGTGTGAACGGCATCTGCGGGGGTATTCCTGCCCGGCTACATGTCCGCATCCTCGTCTCGGACGCTGGCGCAGTGGAAGGGATGACTCAGCAGGAGATAGTTGGCATAGAGACAAGGTATGATCCCATCTCGGATAAGCGTGGCTTAGAGAGTCGGTACAGTTGCGGGCACTCCAAAGAATAGGGAAATGCTAACGTGCAGTGGGATTGTTTATTTATGAATTGCAATTATTAGCGACATGATTATGTGTATAAATGAAATGTGTTATCATCTGCACGTAGAATGGTAACTTGTTCTCCCAGGTATTTATAAAGCTGTGCGTAAGGGATTCTGCACGGTCTCTCGAGGGTACAAAGATGAAATCCGGGAATATAATAATCCATGCATACTGAGGAGGGAATACTGTGGGGAAGGCGTTTCCCAAGGGGAAGCTGGGGTGCAGCTGCCAGAAGAAAGGGATGGGATGCTGGATAGGCAGAAAAGGACAGATGCTAACCACCAAACACAGCTGGTACAGTCTTCTGAGAGTGATGTGCTGGGCGCGTACGGAACATGTACAGAGCACTTGGTACTCCACCGGTACCTGGAAAACCCTCCAAGGGAGCTAGCTGTTGTCGCGGCTCTTACCATATCCTTGATTATCGTAGCCAGCTGATCGGCCCGCGAGGTTCGCTGTGCTACTCTCTCTCCTTGTGCACGTGTCAGAAAGTTTACATCGTCCAAAGGGGGAGAAAAGCACTAGTGGAATTTGAACCTTCTTTAAGAGAATCCCAATTTATATTGTTGTCTGTTCCCTGATGCTCTTAACAGATTAGAACCGAATGGTGGTTGTGTTACCTGCCTAGGCTTTTCCTTCCAGGCTCTCTACGGTGGACTGGCAGTTCCAGTGCGGGCTCACGTGTGAGGATAAGGCCGACCTTCTCCCTGTCAGTGCGTCCGTCCAGTTTATTAGGATACCTGCCCAGTTACCCCGTCCGCCGACACGGTAATCCAGCCGACAACGTTGCAGACGTTATTAGGAAGCAGAAAAATCTATACTCGAAGATAAAAATTTTCTTTCTTTAATCAAGTTTTGATACATTTCATCAAAGGCGTGCTTTGTGGTGCCTATTGTAATCTTCTAAAATGTTTCCTAGATTCCAGATCAATTTTACAGAGTACGACTGTAACAGAAATCAAGTGTGCTGGCCACAGCTTCTGTATCCACTGACCCGTTATTATCAAGGTAGGGGAAAGCAGATTTCCGGAAGGGTTATCATTAATGTTTTGCCAATTAGAATATTTTTCACGAATATGTATATGTCACAGAAAATTTAAGACACATTGAATTTTAAACAACTTACTAATAAGCTTGCCACTCAGAAATGATAGCAATTACTGTTTGATTTATCAAAAAAAGTTAAGAAAGAAGGATTGTGCTTCATTTGGTTCATTTTCTTGCAGGGGAGCCTTATTCTCAGTGCTTGGCCAAGGGCTTACTGTTGCTGTCCTGCTTCATATTAGCTGCGTTCCTCAGTAACCCCTGGACCAGAACGTGCAAAGCTTGAAATTCAGCTACCGCCTGACTTTTTATACACCACCGACTTTTGCTTCAGTGACTTGTACTCCTGTGTGCCTCCTGTGTGTAAAGTTGTAATAAATGCAGTGCTTGATTTTCTAGACTTTTTTAAATTAAGTGAATTGAGTGCACTGTGAATTTAATCCACGTACGTAACTATCCAGGCGTGCAGAGCAGTGTGGACCGGACCCTCTCATGGCTGCACCAGACCGAGTAGGACGCGCAAGAGGCTCCACTGTGGAAATAAATGTTTTTAGAAGCTTTAGTGGATCGCAAGTTACTAAAGGCGCAGGAGTTTCGGTCCACGCATGTTCTTCTTACCTTAGAAAGTTAGTATATTCTTCACATTTTTATGTAAATTTCCGATGAATTGGTTGGTTAATTTCCTCTATTCCAAAGAAAGAATTAAAAATTCATAAAGCCTTAAAAATGTGTATACTATATTGGGGCGCCTGGGTGGCTCAGTTGGTTAAGCAACTGCCTACGGCTCAGGTCATGATCCTGGAGACCCGGGATCGAGTCCCACATTGGGCTCCCTGCTCGGCGGGAAGCCTGCTTCTCCCTCTCTCACTCCCCCTGCTTGTGTTCCCTCTCTGGCTGTGTTTCTCTCTGTCAAATAAATAAAATCTTTAAAAAAATGTGTATACTATAAAATGTATGTATTATTTTGTAGATATACACAAAATAAATTGATGAGGGAAGATGTGGAGGCTGGAGGAGGGAAAGTAATATTGGGAGGAGAATAAAACAAAACCACCAGGAGGGGAGGTCAGCACAAGTATGATCACGTTCAGTGAAGGACAGGTTTTTCTAGTTGAGGCTTGAGAGAAATTCCTCCTATGGCTCCTTATGAATGGACAGACAGTGTGCTGGGGGGTGGGGGTAGGGGAATGGATGTCTTCAACCACAGCCGGTTTGGGGCCACATGGCAAATCTCTGTGTCTTCTTTGTGAACTAGACAAATTTAGTCACATTTCAGGTGGAGTTGGTACATGGTCAGAAACCTAATTTTGAAAAGTGACTGACTTCCCTTTTGCACTCTGATGGCATTATTCGTGGTGCCTCCTGACTTACCGGACACATCGAATGTGTTGTTGCATTTTCCAGTGTAAATCTGTAAGCCTTGTTCTATTTTTTTGAAGATTTTATTTATTTATTTGACAGAGAGAAACAGCTAGAGAGGAAACACAAGCAGAGGGAGGGAAAGAGGGAGAAGCAGGCCTCCCGCTGAGCAAGAAGCTGGATGCTGCATCCTGGGACTTCCAGGATCATGACCTGAGCCGAAGGTAGTCGCTTAAGGACTGAGCAACCCAGGCGCCCCGCCTAGTTCTATTTTTTTTACTGATTCATATTAAACATGTAACTAATGACATAAAGAAGTTTCTCCCTCAGGTACCTCTCTGTGTACCGCATTGAGAAATACTGGATTCCTCCCCTCTGCTTCTCTTTTTCTTTGATCTGGATCTCTATGGGCGAAGTGATTACACCCTATAGAAAGAGTAAAACAATTATCTTTTGTCAAATAAAAGGAAATATCCACGGGTCAGTTAATTGTAGTGATTCAGAAAGTCTTTCTATGGCAGTTAATATAACTAACTCTGGAAAATTAGTTTAAAATTTTCAAATGGCACGTAATTGAGCCTGATTTTGTGGGGGCTTTGTTAGGATGACTTTTGTAGTTAAGAAGGGAAACCTCACTTTAGGAGAAGAATGGGATCTGAGGGAACTGCCATATGGTTTTAACTTTTCTAAGTTTATACATTCATGTATGCATTTGAGAAATGTTCTTTGAGTGGCTACTACATGCTGGGTCCTGGAGCTACCAAGTCAATAGCCTTTGTTTAATGGAGCTTACATTCTAGTGGAGGAAAATTGGCAATAAACACAGACAAGATAATTTCATACAGTGGTAGGTGTGATGAAAATAAAACGGGGTGGGGTGGGGTGGGAGATTACCTTAGTTAGGAATCTGGGACAGCCTTAGGGGCAGACACATTTGATCCAGGGACCAAAGGCGCGAACTTTGAGAAGGTCTAGGAGAGGGGCGCACAGGGCAGAGGGGGGAATTGGCAAGTTCAAGCGCACCGACCTGGGAAGATAAAGTAGGCGGGTGTGGCTGGAGCAGAGAGAGACCAAAGCAAGCGATGGAGATGAGGGCTTGGGGGATGAAGGGGGTCAGGTCCTCTGGCGTCCTGCGGGCCGTGGTAAGATGTTTGGATTCTGGGGCGCCTGGGTCGCTCAGTTGGTTAAGCGACTGCCTTCGGCTCAGGTCATGATCCCGAGATCTGGGATCGAGCCCGCATCGGGCTGCCTGCTGGGCAGGAAGCCTGCTTCTCCCTCTCTCGCTCCCCCTGCTTATGTTCCCTCTCTGGCTGTGTTTCTTTCTGTCAAATAAATAAAATCTTAAAAAAAAAAAAAAGAAGTTTGGATTCTATTGGGAAAGCAGTGGAGCAATCAGAGGGCTTAAAGTAGGCTATGCGAGATTTTCGTCCTGTGTCAGAGATGACTGCGGCTGCTGTGCGGAGGATCTGCAGAGGCTAAGGCGGCCAGCGGGGCGACAGTGCAGGAGCCGACCCTGCTGTCTGGTCTGCACCGGGCAGGACCCGAGAGAAGGGTCAGCGGCAGGAGCCGGCCGCAAGCATATGATGCGGTGTCATTCTGTCGTATGAAATGTTCTGAACAGGCAGATCTACGAGACGAAGTTGTTCGTGGTTGCCCGGAGCTGGGGCCGACGATGCTGAGCAGGTGGAACCCTTTTCGGGTTGACGGAAATTTTCTAGAGGTGGATCGTGATGTCGGCTATACAACCTCTCTGTTACTTTACTAAAAATCACAGACTTGTATACCCTAAACGGGTGAACTTCATCGCACAACCTCAATAAAATTCATTTTCAAAACGTCTAAAGAGCTGAGCAAGCGGCTATCTTCCGCGGGGACCCTCCGCCGTGGTCCGCCGGGTTTGTGCGGGTCGGCCCCGCGTGCGCAGCCGCCTTGGCCTGCCCTAACTCCGGGCGCCTATTGGTCGGCCCGCCCGGGGGGGCGGGCACACGCGGGAGGGGGGAGCGGAACCGGAACCGGCTGTAGCCGGGGGGCGTGGCCTCGCGCGGGCCGTGGCGGCAGCGGCTGGAGCGGGGCCGCGGTGGCAGGACCGGGGGCGGCCGCTGCAGCCCGGAGCCCCATGGTGCGTGGCGGCGGTCGGGCCGCAGGAGGAGCCCAAGGCCCCGGCCGCCCCGGCTGACCGCGCGGATCCGAGCGGCCCGGAGCCGCCGCCGCCCGTCCGGCTCTGCCGGGGCGCGGGCTGGCCCGCCATGGGGTCCCTGTTCCGGAGCGAGACCATGTGCCTGGCGCAGCTGTTCCTGCAGTCCGGCACGGCCTACGAGTGCCTCAGCGCCCTGGGAGAGAAGGGCCTGGTCCAGTTCCGAGACGTGAGTGTCGCCCAGGAGACGCGGGCCGCACTTGCCCGCCCAGCGCCGCATCCCACCTTTCGCTCGGGCCTCCGTACCGCGGGCTCCTGATCAGGGGCGCGCTGCTGTCCCCATTTCGCAGGCAGGGAAGCTGGGGCCCGGCGTACCCGCCAGAGCTTCCGCAGAGCGGGGCCCGAGCCCCCGGTCGCCGGGCTGTCTGGTCCGCGGCGGCTTTGTCCGGGTTAGTTAGGAACGCTCTGTGTAGTCTTCATCAACTTAAGGGAGTGCCATCAGATGCTGCGGGGAGCCGACTCCGTTCCAGGCAGGCACTGGGCTAGCAGTGGGGAGAACGAATCTGATGAGGCCTTTTGAAGACTTCTTGAAACTTACGGGAGTGGCGGGGACAAATATCAAGCAAGTAAATACGGAAACGTAGTGTTTTCTGTGAGTGTAATGAAAGGGGTTGATGGGATGGTGACTCGAGTGGGGGTGGTCAAGGAAGGCCCCTCTGAGGAGGTGACGTTTGAGCCAAGATGAGGTCTGAATGGGAAAGAGCTGGCCCTATAATATCTGGGGGGGGGGGCACAGGGTCTTGGATGGAGGGAACAGAAGGAGCCCAGAACCTCAATTGGGATTGAGCTTTTCCTCTCAAGCGCCTTGAGAGGAAAGGGGTTTTCGTGGGTTTTGTTCGCTGATGTATGATGTGCATAGTAGGGAATGGGAACTGTCTTCCCAACAATTGATGATAAACACTTGTTTATGTATCTGTGTACTTGTTTATTATCTGTTTTCCCCTTGGGCCAGGGGCCTCTCCTGATTTACTCCTGGTAACCCCAAGACTTAGCACAGCCCCTGGCATTTGTGGGCAGCAGCAAGCATTTGTTCAATGAAGGAACAAGGCTTCCTTGAGTGCTTGCTGTGTTTCAGGTAGTGTTTTCAGTGCTGGCGCCTCAGTGGTAAGCAAGGTGGACAAGGTCCTTAGGTTCTTGGTGATAACAGCCTGGAAGGAGACAGATAAACACGCTCTGTGAGCTGGGATTGTGGGGTGCTGTGAAGAGAAAGAACAGAGTGTGGAAGGAGAGTATTAAGCAGGATCTACTGCTGAGTGCTTGAACTGGAAGTCACTTCAGGCGAACATTTTATTTCCTCCTGGGCCCCAACTTTGATCTCTTGGTTGTTTGCTTTCATCTCTCTGAGGGGCCCTTAATTTCAAAAGGGAACACCCCTATCCAAGATCTGATATCAGTGACCCTTGGTTCAACTCCAGAGGGATTGCAGGGTCAGCGAGGAACTCCTGAGTGACAGCTGAGGCTGCAGGGAAGGCCCAGCTCGCTTCCTGTCTCCTGGAGTCACTTGGGCTTCAGCTCCTGGTCCCACTTACCTGGTGGGTGCTATGATCAGTTGTGGGGAGCACCCGAAAGATTCAGGAAGCAGGAGAGAAACAGGCTCCCTTCTTTGTAACTGGTAGATTTGTTCCATCCTGTTAGTACGCAAGCCAGGAGACTTCACAAGCTTCCACCGTAGAGGTTTGAACAAAGGCCCTGAGGACCACAAAGAGATTCACGTTTTACCCAGTGCCATTACATGAGATAGTGGAGTATACTTGGGATCCTTCTAGGCTGAGAACCAGTGAGAGAACTCAGCTGTGCGTGTGTGTGTGCGCGCGCGCGTGTGCATGTGTGCATGTGTGTGTGTGTGTGTGTGGGGTGACTCTCAAGCAGCAGGCGTGCTAGTGCATGAAAGCTTCACAGCTCCTGACACTTTTTTCTGGAATTCCTCACTGACTTTGCATTTACTGACTGGGCTTATTAACATTAGTCTTTTCTGGCTTTCATAGGCTGGGTTTTTCCCTTTTAGTACTCCTCCTAAGGGAATGCAGGCAGGTCCAGGGTTTCTGTAGTGAAAAGAAGGTTATTCAGCAAACCTAACTGGTGGGGCTCAGAGAAGGGCAGATTCATCTCACTGTTGCGATGGCAGCCCAAGAATGGTTTCACCATGAGCCCTTCGGCGGCTGGAATGGGAAGCTGGCTGGTGTGGGGATCCATAAAACCAGCGCCAGGTAGTCTCTGCTGGCTTTCCTAGGTTCAAGGTTGGTCTTAAAATGAGTCTGCGGTGAAATGCAGTGTAGTCCCCCCTGCATCGGCGGGTATGCGTTCTGAGACCCTCAGCGAATGCCCCAAACCCCAGCGGGTACTGAATCCTGTAGGTATCACAGGTTGTCCTGTACCTACACACCTGTGGTAGAGGGTAATTTACAAGTTAGACGCAGTAAGAGATGAACAACAATAAACAACTGTAACCATATACTCTAATAAAACTGATGTGGACATGTTTTGGGAGGGTCTATATGAGTTACGTGTCTCTTAGTGCATCGTGTTGCCCGGACTCACCCTTCCTCTCTCTCGATGATGTGGGAGGAAGTGAGGTGTGTGGCGTGGGCGTTGTCTGACCTGGTGCAGGCCAGAAGGGGGCTTGTCTGCTTCCTGACCTCTGTGGTCCGCACGTGCCTGAAGCTGGGGACAGGGGGCACTACGACAGTGTTTTCCTATCATCAGCCTAGAAATACGGTGACATAGCCTCCCGAGAAAGAACACAGAAACACAACTTTGTAAAGGAAACCAAGCAACAGAAAAAAGCAGGTAGTATCCGTGACTGCAGAAACGCCTCTTGGTAAAGCCCCTGCCGTGCGGAGAACCCTCATGCCCACGGGGCGCTCAGCGGTGCTAGGTGTTGAGGAGCAGACCCTGAAACGGGGCAGTAGTGTGGTTTGTGGACCGCTTGTGACGCCCGGCTTCCTTCTCGTTCTCAGTTCTGTGGGTCGTGCCTGAGTCATCGAGAGCTTGAAAGTGGTTACTTGAGATTAGTTTGATCCCAGAAATGAATGCGAATGTGACCAACAGAAGTGAAATTTGAATTTTTGTCTTTTTTCTGGTTATATCTTTGTAAAAACATTAGAGAAGCTGGACAAGAACTGAGCCCTTAGGGCAGATGCTTCTCCGCAGGGCTGTTTCACACCAGGCTCTCCTGTAATTGCGGTTCCTGAGATGGCCCAGTAGGGCTGGTGGGTTGGAGGAAAGATAACATTCTTGTCTTAAATGCCTTTCAACATGAGTGATTACTGTAATCTTTTGTTGTTATAAAATAATACATGTCAATTGTGGGGAAATTGGAAAATGTGTGGGACTTGGAGGGAAGGGGGTGGGGGGATGAGAGAGCCTGGTGCTGGGTACTGAGGGCACGTACTGCACGGAGCACTGGGTGTGGGGCATAAACAATGAGTCTTGGAACACTGAAAAAATAAAATAAACTTAAAGTCGAAAAAAAAAAACTTCAACGATCCCATTACTTAGAAATAAAGGCTCTAACTTCTTGGTTAATACAGGTATAATATTATTTTCCTAATAATGTTTTAAAATGTGCATATATATGTATTTTCATATAATTGGAACCACACTGAGAATATCTTTAATTTTTGCCAGACAGAAATCGTAACTAATTTCCTCATTTTATTAAATGTTCTTTTACATTTTTAAAAAGATTTTATTTATTTATTTGACAGAGAGAGATCACAAATAGGCAGAGAGGCAGGAAGAGAAAGAGGGGGAAGCAGGCTCTCTGCTGAGCAGAGAGCCCGATGTGGGACTTGATCTCAGGACCCTGAGATCGTGACCTGAGCTTAAGGCAGACACTTAACCCTCTGAACCACCCAGGTGCCCTCTTTTACATTTTTTTTTTTTAAGATTTTATTTATTTGACAGAGAGAGAGATCACAAGTAGGCAGAGGCAGGCAGAGAGAGTGCAGAGGAAACAGGCTCCCTGCTGAGCAAAGAGCCAGATGTGGGCCTCAATCCCAGGACCCTGAGATCATGACCTGAGCCAAAGGCAGAGGCTTTAACCCACTGAACCACCCAGACACCCTCTTTTACATTTTTAAAAAAAATTTATGTGTTTATTTGACAGAGAAAGAGATCACAAAAAGGCAGAGAGGCAGGCAGAGAAAGAGGGAGAAGCAGGCTCTCTACTGAGCAGAAAGCCCGATGTGGGGCTTGATCCCAGGACCCTGAGATCATGAACTGAGCCAAAAGCAGAGGCTTAACTCTCTGAGCCACCCAGGTACCCCTACAATTTTTTTAAAAATTGTTTTAAGCTTAGTATTAGAAGTTAGGTAGAGAGAGGAGTATATGGGAACAGTGAATTCCCATGTCCCATATAAAGTCACGGTCCCTTGTTCCAGCTTCTACCTCCAGAAGAAATTTGTCGCTCTCCTCTCTCAGATAAGATGACTCTGAAGCAAATCCCAGATGTACAGTATCTTTCATAAATATTTCAACGATATCTCTAAAAAGAAGGATGCTTAAAAATCATAACCAAAATATCATTGTTATACCTAAAATTTTAATGACAGCTTAAAAGAATCCAGTACCTTAGTCATTTAAAACATGTTTTTTACTAAGGACATAATAATCAGTTAAGTGACCGAACCGTAATTCTTATACAACTTTATTGATCTGTATTGTAAAAGGCACCCATTCGAGTGTACAATTCATTGATTTTTAGATTTATCGAGTCATGCATCCGTCCCCACAGCCCAGTGGTAAAACATCATATCCCCCTACTAAGACCCCTTATGCTTCCAGTTCATCCCTGTAGTTTTCTCCAGCCCCAGGCAAGCACTGCTCCATTTTCTGCCTCTACACTCACCTTTTCTGGGCATTTCATGGAAGTGGAATCATACAGTGCGTGGCCTTTTGTGTCTTCTTGAAGGACATACTTGTATTGTATTTCTGAGATCCTTTATGCTGTTGAGTGCATCAGGGATTTGTTCTTCATTGCTGGGCCCTGTTCCATGGTGTGGGTGGAGATGGTCAGTTCTTAAACCAGTTTCCTGTTGTTGTTCACTTATTCCTCTATCCCTGAGGTTGATGTTCTTCCGGGTAGGTTTTTGTCTTGGATCCGGTTTTTTCCTTCGGTCAATTTTCCTCACCGGATATTTCTGGGCCAAAGGATATTTTTCAGGCTTTTTTTGGTAGCAGTTGCCAAGTCGCTTTCCAGAAAAGTTTTGTCGGTTTTTACTCCCATCCAGTAGTTAGTGTGTGAGGGTGTGCTTTTCCCTAAACCCTCGCCGATAATATTTTATTTTTAAAGTCACATTTACATTTAAATTTTAGAAATTTCAAAGGAAAATTTTCATCCTTTTCTCAGCTCAACCAGAATGTAAGTTCCTTCCAAAGAAAGTTTGTTGGTGAAGTGAAGAGGTGTGAAGAACTAGAACGGATATTAGGTAAGTTTTATTTTATTTTGCTTTGTGCTGTTTGGGGGGAGATAAGTTTAGTAACAGATTTCTATATAAGCAGACTTTGTTTGCTTTAGGAAAATAAGAAAAGAAAAAAGAAGAACTCACCATTCCTTATTTTTTACTATTAATCTATAAAAGTAGGGATTTCTGCAACATCATCTCACGTCAATAAACAGGTGCACCCAGCATCATTTTTAATGGTTGCCTGGTACTTCATGAAATCAATGTGCTGTAACTTACGTAGTCAATTCCTATAGTTCACCATAACTTAAACACATTGTATACATGCTAACGCATTATCTCAAAGAAGAAGGAAGGTAGGAAGTGGCAGATAGATTGGCTTTGTCCTCAAAGGTGTGAGCTCAGTGTTCTCTTGTTTACCATCCAGACTCAGTAGCTAAAGGCTACTTGCTTTATCTGTAAAATCTTTAACATCTGTAGCGTGAGATAGTCAGCATTGTATCAGTTCAAGCCTGGAAGCTCTGACCAAAATAGGGGAGAGGGGGGTTGATCTCAGACAACTGACTGAAGTACAAAACTTCGGGGGATGAGAGAGCTGAGGAGGGGCCACAATATGACTTCTGGAACGATTTCTAAGAGCTAAGATTTATTGTGGATTTTACGTTTTTTAGTTGGAGATTTTTAAGACAAAAGAAGCCTTTTAATCATCTATTCCTTTGCATATTGTTTGAAGTCCTAGTTACTTGTGTGGATCATGTGTAATAGAGTGACATCATATTCCTGCCTTTGTAACACAGTGAGTTATTGGACAGGTCATGTACTAGGAATGAGGTTTTTATTTATTTATTTTTAAAATTTTTAAAAAAGATTTTATTTATATGACAGAGAGAAACACAGCCAGAGAGGGAACACAAGCGTGGGGAGTGAGAGAGGGAGAAGCAGGCTTCCCACCGAGCAGGGAGCCCAATGTGGGACTCGATCCTGGGTCTCCGGGATCGTGACCTGAGCCGAAGGCAGTCGCTTAACCAACTGAGCCACTCAGGCGTCCCAGGAATGAGGTTTTTAAATGCAGTGACAACACTTGAGATATGTACAGGACTTCCTGTAGCTTAAACTGTTTTAAAAAGCATACGGATTTAAAAAAAGATCTCTCAAGTAAATGAGGTTTAATTGGTGAAATGATTTATATCCCACTTCCAGAAACCTCTTTAACCTGGTGCTTCCTTTGCTATCCTGTTGCTGAGATATCTTCACTTTTCATTGTCTGACTTTCTTAGTAAAGTAACTAGGAACACTTCTCCAAAATGTCGTATCTAGTAATGACTTTACCATTCATTGTGAGTTTCATCCTAAGGACAAGGATGCTTCATGGCATTGAAAATACGAGCTAAAGAAATTCCGTTAATTTTGCCTGGCTTATTACGAGTTTTATGAATCTGATCCGGGACGTGAGATCTGGTTCTTGCAGGTCAGAGCAGTCTGACTGACTGGGCCCGCTCGGGAGAGCCTGGCTCTCCGCTCTGTGCCTCTCCAGGCCCTGTTGGCTGATAGAGGTTGTACTGCTCTGGATGGATACTTCCTTCGTCCTGAAGGCATCTGCAGGGAAGTCACGGTGCCGTCTCTGGGGGACATGGTCTGTCATTGGGTTACTCTTGCACTTGCAAGTGTGTTCTTAACCTGCTTCATCTACCCATCCTCAACCTACCCATCTTCAGCATCCTCTGCAGGGAGCCTGCAGAGACAGCTTTGACTCCACAGTTCTTTAACTAGGGTTTCAGAAATAAAGAACACTTGGGGAATTTCAGAAAGCGTTTAGCAGGTTATTGTTTGTTTGGTCAGTGCATGCTGACCTCTCTTTTTAGGTGTAATTACTTTGCAGATCTTTGGAAAAGAGGTTGCAAAAGACTTTTTCTAAGTGGATTGAAACAAGCAAGACTTTTGTGCATTCAGATGTTAATTTTTAGGTGACCCAGGAATGGTTGGGATGGAAAATGTTCTGATGGAGATGTTAAGAGTGAGTTTTTGCATCTGATTTGTTTGCCTTTTATTCCCACAGCATATTTGGTGCAGGAAATTAATAGAGCCGACATTCCCCTTCCTGAGGGAGAGACCAGTCCTCCTGCACCACCTCTTAAACAAGTCCTGGAAATGCAGGTAACCTGTTTCTGACGAAGTTGTCAGAGCTGTCCCCGAGCTCAGATGCTGTTTGTTGACTTCCTTTGTGTTGTCTAGGTTTTCTTCTCAAAACTATGCAGTGGCAGTTGAAGAATGATGCGATCATTAGCCTTCAGTAATAGATTATCTGTGATGTAAGATGAATGCTCCTTTTCCAGGTGGTGGTGAACTGAGGGTAATAAAAATCAGGTTGGGAAATCTTGCGCTTAGTCATGTAATATTTCTGAACATTTTATCAGGGCTTCTCCATGCCTTAGTCTACCTCTCCTGGTGCAGGTAAGGGAGGCTTCCTGCCAGTGCCTTCTGCATTCTCCCAAACTCACTGACCTCCCCTCTCATCCTCAAATGCTTGTGGGAAGGCGATAGGGTGTTGCAGGTGGGCAGCAAACACAGTTCCCTGTCCCCGAGTTTTGCGTCCCCCCGTGAGAACCCGGCTTGTCTTGTTCGTTAGCGCCCCGGTGAGTTACCCACCAGGGTTTGGGTCTGATCCGTGGATAGTTCATTGCCCTCTGACCGCGGAAACAGTCAGCATTGTGTGGCCAGCGCCATTCCATGGCTGGCCGCGCTGGGGGTTTATCTGGGACGAAGTCACTTAAGATTTATTGTGTGAGCGGACTTGAGAGAGTTGTGCCATCAGATGAGCAGAACATGGTCATCTGGTCTGGCCTGTCTGGGTTGGTGGTGATGTAATGACGACTTCGGTGATTGCTGAGTGTTTATAGTGTGGGCGGAGCACAGGTAAAGTGTCAAGGGATTTGTTCGCATACGCGTTTTCGTGGCGTGAATAATGTGTTTCGCACGTCTCTGTTGCTGCTGTTGGCGTGCCTAAGTGTTGTAAAAGACGCTTGCTGTGGAACTGCTTATTAAAGAAGACTTGTCCTCAAGGATTCTTCAGCCCAATTAATAGTGTAAGTGCAACTCTAAGGAGACTCTTCAGCTAGAGGCTGCTTAGCGAAGATTACCTTAATTATTTTCCATGTTGCAAAGAAAAGGCGATGTAGCTCTGAAAGAGGAAGACTCTTTGCTGTGTGACAGTGGAGAGAAGCAGATGGAGGGAAGTCCAGAGCAGTGGTGGGAGCGGAGATCGGGGCAGGGCAGCCCGGGGTGCGTCGACTCACCATCTGGAACCTGCGTCTCGCGCGGCGTGAGCTGCATAGGAGTTTCCCAAATCAACGGGAGACAGTAAATGATGGGCCCTGAAAATCTCTGCGTGCTTCCGTGTCCGTGCCGACTGTCGGATTCTGGCTTGCAAACCCTCCCTGTGCATTAACGCGCTGTCCAAAAATCTTGAGAACTTGGAATGGTCCTCCTAAGTAACTCTGGTTTTGTCTTAGGAGCAGCTGCAGAAGCTGGAGGTTGAGCTGAGAGAAGTCACCAAGAACAAGGAGAAGCTGAGGAAAAACTTGCTTGAGCTGATTGAGTACACTCACATGCTCAGGGTGACGAAAACCTTCATGAAGCGGAACGTGGAGGTACGGCCCGCATGCACAAGGGGACACATTTCTTTTGTAAAAATCTTGCTCCCGTAAGGTTTCCGGTCGGTTTAGCTGTTCTCAGAGAGGTACATTTTGATCTTAGCTTTATTTTTCAGTTGAGTTACATGACATTAAACAAAGCATTAGGCCTTTTCCTGCATTGGTTTTTAGCACTAATCATACGTCCTATCTGTAAAATGCTTCAGTTTTTCGTTGGGAAATACCTTTTTATAAGCATGAGGGAAGAAACGGGAAAGTGGAGTTTGAGCTTCAAAATTTAGTTTAGTTTAGCTTTTTTTTTTTTTTCCGCCAAATTGCTAAGAGTAAAGGAATTCACAGAAAGTCTGTAGTTTATGAGTAGAGTCTGTGTAATGGCTCCGCCCTCAGCGGGATGCAGAGGGGAGAGGGCCACCCCGCTGGAGCGGTCGCCCGTGGTGCTGGCCTCTGGGCGAGCGCCTTTTGTCTTCCAGTGAGGCAGCGACAGAACCTATAACGCCCTGCCTCTAGGAACCCACTTCAGGGAGCTTATGAAGAAGGGATGGGAAGTGATCCTTTTTATTGACCAGAGCTGTGTTCCATAGCTGAGTGACCTTGGGGGTCAGCACCCATAGCTGGCACCCAGTTAGGATGCTCCGTAAACTTGTTCGGAAATATGACTTGGGAAATAAAGTGTCACTTGTAATGAGACATACTTGGTTTCGTATTTCTTTGTAGTTTGAACCCACTTACGAAGAATTCCCTCCCTTAGAAAATGATTCCTTGTTGGACTACAGCTGTATGCAGAGGCTGGGAGCAAAACTGGGGTAGGTGACAGCACCGGGGGGGTGGGGGGGGGGCTGAGCGTCACGCTGTCCTCGTCGTCAGCGGAGGGATGAATGCTACCATTTTAAAGCCTGTGATGGAATGAGAGAAAGTGAGTATCTGTTTGAGAAAAACACTGTACTCCTGTATTTGCTGAGTGGAGTTACTCAGCTGTATTGACTTTTTAGATCAATACCATGGGGATTTCTTCTTTTGGTATAATGAGCTGGAAAGAAGGAACGTTTATGCCATTCAGTGTCATTCCAATAAGCCTAAAATAATTGCTCAGTGAAGCATCAAGTCTCGTTCTGTTTGGTGGAGACATAGGGGCTAACCTGAATTGGTTAATTTATTAATTGTATTTAAGGATCTTTTTCTGCTATTAACCCTTTCTGTTTACTTGAACCATCAGTAACTTGTTTCCCTATTTAATGGTGATTTCTTTTTATTATGAGCATCTGTTCCTCTGTTCTTTGTAGGAATCCAATAATAATTTAGTTTGAAGATGTATTCCTTCGGAGAGAGTTTGTTTTTACATTTGTCAGATACGGGGGAACATTCCACCAACCTGCAATCATTTTGCATTAATTTCTCAGCTTATATTTTTTGCTCTTTTTTTACTATGCAAGTAATGTGAATTGAGCCATAAAACTGAGTGAATTCTAACCTGTGGTTATAAAATTCTCAAGGCAGGGGCGCCTGGGTGCCTCAGTCGGTCAGGTGTCTGCCTTTGACTCAGGTCATGGTCTCAGGGTCCTGGGATTGTGGCTGGAGTCGGGCTCCCTGCCCAGTGGGGATCTGCTTCTCCCTCTTCCTTGTCCCCTCACCCTGCTAGTGCTCTCTCCCTCTCTCTCTCTCAAATAAATTAAAAATCTTTAAAAAAATAAATTCTCAAGGAAGACTTTTCCTCTTTTATCCAGAACTAGAATTGAGATAAATAAGTTTATTTGAGGCTCCTTTGTAAGATGAAGTTTTTTCCTTGTCCATCCATACACTCAGGGTGTAGCTCTTTGGGGGTGAGGGGGGTGGAGTCCCAACCTTAGGGGGGATTAGGAGAGATTTAGTTTCATCTTCTCAGCTTATGTGAACCTAGTGCCTGTCTTGTGTCTCCCATGCTGACCTTGAAACCCAAGGCTTTAAGATACTGGGTCAGTGGAATACAACAAGGTACCTACGAGATCCTGGTTTATTTTTGGATCCCAAGAATTTCTCTTACTCATAGACTGAGCTATACACTTGAAGGGATGTTTCAAAAGTAAGTTTTTGTAAAAGATTCATTTATCTCACAGAGTGGGAGAGCAAGTGTGCATGTTGGGGGCTGGAGGGGCAGAGGGAAAGAACCTTCAAGCGGACTCCTCACTGAGCCTGGAGCCTGGCACGGGGCTCGATCCTGCAACTCTGAGATCACTACCTAAGCCAAAATCAAGAGTCACATGCTCAACCGACAGAGCTACCCAGGCTTTCCCCCCCAATTTTTTATCCAGCATTTTAGATATTTTGCAGTTGGACGGCTATCAGGACATCGTCACCATTTTGCCTGAAATGATTCATTTCTCCTTTTAATTCAGTCAGATAATTCGTTGCTTTCAGTCGCCTGTAGCTCATCTTTATTGTCTTGTAGATTTGTGTCTGGCCTAATTAACCAAGGAAAAGTTGAAGCATTTGAGAAAATGCTGTGGAGGGTCTGCAAAGGGTACACGATTGTGACCTATGCCGAGCTGGATGAGCCCCTCGAGGACCCCGAAACGGTGAGTCAGTGTTCTGATCACCTTTTAACAGTGACAGACTAACGGCGGAGTTGGAGGTGCGGTGCACGGGGAGCCCCTTGGGTGTGAGTTGTTCACCTGAGGCCTTACCATCCTTGAGTACATTTGGGTGTGGCTCTTAAAGTCAAGGGCTCTCTCTTGAATTGCAGCCCTGAAATTAAGGTAGACACGTCGTTACCCTCGGGCCTTGGACCCTGTCCAGGTTTCACTGGTCGTCTAGTACCAGCTTTGATAGCGAAGGTCTAGTTTAGAATTACAGTTTGGATCTAGTTACCACATCTCTTTGGTCTCCTTCATTTGGGGACAATTTCTCAGTCTCTCCTGGACTTTCATGACCTTGATATTTGAAAATTCTTACAGGGGCGCCTGGGTGGCTCAGTTGGTTAAGCAATTGCCTTCAGCTCAGGTCAAGATCCCAGAGACCCGGCATCGAGTCCCACATCAGGCTCCCTGCTGGGCGGGAAGCCTGCTTCTCCCTCTCTCACTCCCCCTGCTTGTGTTCCCTCTCTGGCTGTGTTTCTCTCTGTCAAATAAATAAAATCTTTAAAAAAAAAAAAAGAAAAAAAAAAAGAAAATTCTTACAGATCGGTTGTTTTGGTATAACATCCCCGCATTTGGGTCTGTCTGGTCTTTTTGAATGATTAGATACAGGTCGTGGGTCTTTGGGAGAAGTCGCGCCATGCCCTCCTCTCTGTGCTGTCGGGGGGCGCGATTCAGTTCGTCCCACTGCTGGTAATGTTGGCTTGGAGCACTTGGTTGCTTAGGCTTCTCCCATGTGAAGCCATCTTTTTCCTTTGTAATTAATATGTGTTTTGGGGGACACGCTTTGAAACTGTAACTCTGTCATTCCTCATCAGATTTCTTTCCTCCCTCCTTCCCTCCCTTCCTAAAGTGTGAGCAGTGTGGGTAGAGGTGGGGAGGGGGAGAATCTTCACGCAGACTCTGCACCCATGACCCTGAGATCATGACCTGAGCCAAAATCAAGAGTCAGCCGCTCAGCCTGAGTCCCCCAGGTACCCTCTCATCAGATTTTCAGTTCACAGTTTCCTACTTGATTCAGTGGGTTACACTCTGTTACTGTAATTATTTTGATACTCAGATTCTCTAGGTTTGACCTGTGGAGTCCACACAAGCTGGCTTTTCTGTCCCTTCACATGCTGCCATCATTTTTCGTGCACTTCCTTGCTTGTTTGCACAACAGTATGTCCAGATTCGTGTTGTAATGTCCCTCACCTAGTTCTACCGTCAGTCACTTCTCTATGAGCCTGGTTCTCTTTAGTGGAGAAAGAGAAGCCAAGGTATGGTCTCTGGGGGGTGCCCATTGGTCACAGAGGTGTCGCTGTTCCCTGGCTCTGTCACCGGGCATCTCTGGGACACACACACACACACACACACACACACACACACACAAATGCACACACACAACCTTATTTCTGTACCTATGTATATGTATTGAAAACTGTGGATTCACGTCCAATTCTAAGCTAGTACCATACAGTCTTGATTTCTCCATTTGTTGTTGTTGTTGTTGTTTTTTAAGATTTTATTTATTTGACAGAGAGAAACACAGCCAGAGAGGGAACACAAGCAAGGGGAGTGAGAGCAGGGAGCCCGATGCGGGACTCGATCCCAGGTCTCCGGGATCATGACCTGAGCCGAAGGCAGTTGCTCAACCAACTGAGCCACCCAGGCAGCCCTCCGTTTCTGTTTGTAACTTTTTTCTTTGGTGATGAGAAACTCTGCTCTTATTGTTAATGTTTTTACTTATTTTTCATCGTCTTGCATGTAACCAGTCTCCCATCAGTCTGCCCTCTCTGCCACCCCCTCTTCTCCCTGCGTGGAGCCCTGAGTTCCCCATTTAGGGTGGGCCCCTGCTGTGATTCCCTCCTCACCCCACGGATGCTCTCCTCACCTTGCTTGAGCTCTCACTTTGCCCAGGGCCACCGTTGGCCTTCCCCTCCTGGATTCATCCCTGCATGTACTCCTAAGGCTTTAGGATGGAATTACTCAGGAAGGGAAGCTGAGGGGCAGGAGACACAAAGCCATAATCACCTTTTTAAATCTGTGATTTTTTTTTTTTTTTTAAGATCTTACCATAAAAATAACTATATTGCTCTGAGGATGAACTGATCTATTAAAGGTAGAAAAGGAGCTTAAGCTTAATTTTGAGGAAAGAGATTGTGGGTTTTGTTTTTTTTTTTTCTAAATTTGCCTCAGGAATTCTTACTGCAAGATGAATATATGTCCCATCGTAGTCTTTTTTTTTTTTTTTTTTTCCCATAGTAGTCTTGACACGTAAAGAGGAATTAGGCTGTGAAATGGATTTTCATAAGGTTTAGCCTGAATGAGCCACACAAGTTTATTCTGGTGAAAATCTAGTCAGTCAAGCTGTTCATTAACCATACACCTATAATTTCTCCTCCTTCATGGCTCCTGTAAGTGCCAGGAGCCATCTGTTCACCGTCATTCAATGGCGAACGTGATGACCTCTGTCAGTAAAGCTGAAGATAGAAGGCGTCCTGTGCTAGCATTTACCTGTGCTTCTGAGCTTTTCCTTTATTGAGATAACCTGTCAGCCATTCTAGTGCGGAACATTTTCTCAAAATAAAAACTTTTTCCTGTATATTTCTGAGGTCTCTTGTGCCGAGTTTCTACCAAATATGTGAAAGGGCATTAGGTGTCTGTGAAGAAATACAGAGAAGTGGACTGGAGAGGTGTATCATCCTGAAAATACAACTCCTCCATAGTTACAAAGGAAATGCGTGCTTTTGGCAGAAAATCAGGATTGAAAAGTATTGAAAAGATGAACCAGAGAATCAGTCCCCGTGATCCCGCTTACGGAGAGCCCTTGCTGACCTTTCAGCGTGCATCTCCTCAGTGCTCGTCCTGCAGAAGAGAGGGCTCCTTGATTCGGCAGCTGATACTCAGGTTCGAGGACCTGGCTGTCGTGTCAGGTGTAGGGCCTTCGATGTAACCGTCTGATTTCCTTAGCATCATTGCTGACGCCAGAGCGTATTCCTAGCTACTTCCCCCTTGTCGGTCTCGTTTCTAGGTATTGACCACTCTGTGTCAAAGCCAGACTCCAGCGATCTCACTTGGTTTTATGGTTTGTATTTGATGCTGTGTGTCGTCCGTGTTCCATCTCACACTCGAGGTGGTTGCGTTCCTGGACCCAGTAGCATTTTTAAAATTGTTAATGGAATCTTGGAGGTGAGGCTTGCTGTAAACACCATTCTTTCCTTCCCCGCAGTTTAGTTTCTTCAGTAACTTATTTTGAAATAATTTCGGTTGATAGAAAAGTTGCCAGAAGAGAACAGAGACTTGCCTCCCTTCACGCAGATTTCCCAGTTGTTCCCACCTCCCCACATTTGCTCCGCATCAGGTGCTCTCTCTGGGACTGTGTCCCCATTTCCACTAGGCTCTGCGCTCCGGAGGAGAGGAAGCCGGAGCCCTGCCCCATCACCCCTGAGCTACTCCCGTGTGCATGCCCCCCCCCCCCGGGAACGGTGCTCTTCCACAACCAGCACGCGCCCCCGCCCACTGAGAGGAACCGGTCCAGGAGCAGCTCGCTTGTCCCATCCAGACATGCCATTCCCGTCTCCCAGCTGTTCTCCGGCCTTCCTTTCTGGTCCCGCTCCCTCCCCGGGCCCGCAGTGGCGCTGGGAACAGGCATCCCATCCCATGGGCCGAGCCCTCCTTCTGGGCCCTTTGATGTTTCTTCACAACCAGACTCAGGCCCCCGTTCTCGGCAGGAGCACCTTGAAGTGTCTCTCTGGCCGCCTCAGCACCTCCCACCACGTGACGCGTGATGTCCGCCTGGTCGCGCTGGCATCTGCCGGGTTTCTCCGCCGTCCATCACCACGTTGCCCCTTGTGACCGATAAGTAATGTCCAGGTTGTGCTGCTGGCCCTCTCCTCGCCAGCCCACCCACCATGCTAGCGTCCATGGCCGACCTCATGAACCTGTCACCTCGGTCACGGCTGCCGTGCGGCCGTCACTCCTGCTGTACTTACTAGCACTTGCACAGAAGGTGGCCTCCCCCCCCCCCCCCATCCATGGACGCGTGGATTTCCACCATAGTTGATGGCTTGTAATCTGTTACGGTCCTTATTTATTTGGACGCCCAAGTTGTCCCTGATTTGGCTGCTGACGGTCCCTTTACACATGGTCCTGGTCTTATGGCCTCTTGTCAGCCTCCGCTGAGCATTCCTTTCCTTTCTGGCCCCATGAGATGCTCCAGCTTCATCCTGTGCTTTTTCTGCCTCAGCCTGAAATCGCCCAGCTCTCCAAGGACCACAGGTGCCTTTTAGCGGAGGATGGTGTTCACAAAGATGTGGGTGCTCGAGGGCTCATCAGGTCCCAGGGTGTCGCTGCCCCTGGGCCCTCTGAGCAGTTGGGAGTGTGTGTAGGCACACGCACGTGCACACCGACGCAGCTGTACCCACTTTTGTGGCTCCCTGTGCTTAGAGATTATAAAGCCATTGCCTCAAACTATAACTCAGAATTCTGATCAGTTCTTTCTAGATGGAACCTTTTTCCATGTGTTTTCAGTCTCTTTTCTGCCAGTGAGAAATCTGGCTCCCGTTAGCCTCAATATGTTTCATGAATTGCACAGTTCTTTTACTTATTTATTCTATGTAACTCATCTCCGAGCCGTGGGGTCCCACCTGCTTGTGCTTCCCTGAGGCTCCCCGATCTGTTCCCCATCTTTTGTGGACCAGGGCTTGATTCTTAGACTGCCTCTGTCCTCTCTCTGCCTTCAAGGATCCTCTATAATTTCACAGCTTTAAATACTGCCTCCCAGGGGCACCTGGGTGGCTCAGTTGGTTAAGTGACTGCCTTCTGCTCAGCTCATGATCCCGGAGACCCGGGATTGAGCCCCACATCGGGCTCCCTGCTCGGTGGGAAGCCTGCTTCTCCCTCTCTCACTCCCCCTGCTTGTGTTCCCTCTCTAGCTGTGTTTCTCTCTGACAAATAAATAAATAAAATCTTTAAAAAAAAATATTGCCTCCCAATATTTATCTCTAGCTTGGATCTCTCCCCACAATAGCAGACTTTTCTATCTAACTGGCTACTCTAGATCTTCTTTTAAATCCCTGGAAGACATTTCCACCCGATGCCTAAAGCTGCACTCTGGCTCTTTCCTTCCAAACCTGCCCTGCCAGGCTTGCCTATCTCGGAAAGGGGTAGCTCCGTCCTTCTGACTGCTCAGGCCCCAAACCTTGGGGGTCCTCCTGATTCTTCTTTTTTTCCTCAGACCTCACGTTTAATCCTGTAGCAGGGTAGTTGGCCATGTCCTTTATCTAGGATGAGACTCTGGTGTCTGTCGTCCCACCCACAGCCCCTGCCCTCCTCCAGGAGGTGAGCAGCCACACCTCAAGTACCTCTCTTCTGCAGGAGCTTCTGTCCCCAGTTCCTGTCCCGGCTGCTGCCCTATTATGCTCTCTCCTCCCAGTGCCCAGAAAGATCCCTGTAAGACTTCATGTCACTTCCCCACTTAAAACCCACCAGTGACTTCCTCTCTCACTTGGCAAAATGCCCAAAGCCTTACAGTGTCCCCTCTTATGGCCTCATCGCACGTCTGCCCTGTCCATACCCCTTCAGCGTACTGGCTTTCTTGCTGTCCCTGATCCTGCTTCTTCTTGAGCTCTCTATGCCTCAGAAGGCCCTTCCTGCAGAGGCCACATGGCTCCCTCCCCTCCTTCCCCCTTTTAAGCTCTGATGTCCCCTTCTCAGGGAGGTCTTCTTTGGTCACCCTATTTAAAATCTCAGCCCCCAGCCGGCCCTGCCGCCCTTCCCCTCATCCAGCTGTTTCCTTTGCAGCACTTACCACTTCTCTCCATGTTGTGGAATGTGCGCTTTCTTTGTGTCTCTTGCTGCCAACTTGGATGCATCCCTATCCCTCCCAGGTCAGGGATTTTTGTCTCTTTTGTTCAGTTCCATATTCCTAGCACCCAGAATAGGGCCTGGCAAATGGTCCACAAACCTATTCAGTTTTATTTGTAGAATATTTCTCAGTATTTATGGTAGTTTTGTAGGGTCTCCATGGACACTTGAATTAATGATACTGAACCACCGTCGTAGGGGAAATACAGGGTTAGGTTTCTGCGAGCCTCCACTCACATTTTTGTCCACCAATCAGTAATAACCTCGTTTTACGTGTGTTTCTATTTGATATGGATTCATTAACAGGGAACTCTGCCAACAGCGCTATGACTCACCACACCTTAAGGAAGCTTATCTGACACACACATTTTCTTTCTTTTTCTTTTTTTTTTTTTTTAAGATTTTATTTATTTATTTGACAGGAACACAGCGAGAGAGGGAACACAAGCAGGGGGCGTGGAGAAGGAGAAGCAGGCCTCCCGCCGAGCTGGGAGCCAGAGCTGGGGCTCGGTCCCGGGACTCTGGGATCATGAGCTGAGCCGAAGGCAGTCGCTTAACCAACTGAGCCCCCCAGGTGCCCCACATGCATTTTCTGTGTAAGGCACATCACTGCCTTGTCGGGCCCGGGAGCACTAGCTAGCACTTCAGCATTACACCCGAGGGCCATCTTAAATGGTGGGGTGAAAACACCAACAAAAAGCGCAAAAAGCGTGAAAAACATGACTAAACCATGACAGGTCTCCTTTTTTTGACCGTATGAGATGGAACCGGAAGGCAGAGAGCCGCCCCGTGTGACCGCAGCTGGCGTAGGCACCGCCGGGACGCAGACTCTGGGCTGCTCTGCGTGTCTGTAAATGACCCCACGCCTCTGCCAGGCCTGATGTTAGGGTGAAGGACACGGGGCCGGGGTGGGCGAGGCGCGGTGATGGAGTCTGGGGACCTGAGGGCTGCTGCCGGCGTGCAGGGGCTGACTCGGGACGGACCTTGACCTGCCGGAGTCCCCAGAGTTCCGGACACAGAGTGACAATGATCCTGACTTATTCTTCTAGGGAGAAGTCATGAAATGGCATGTGTTTTTAATATCCTTTTGGGGAGAGCAGATTGGCCACAAGGTTAAGAAGATATGTGACTGGTGAGAACAAGAAACATTTCATTTCATTTCTTTGCTCATATTCAGTGCCTCTAGTTTCCCCTAAATATCCATCTGTGTTTGAGGGGAAATGCTGCGGGTACAAAGATTGCTATGTTTGGTTTTGTCTTTGCTGTAGAACCATGTTTTTAAAATGTTTGATTAGTCCTCTCTCTTGCCAGTATTCTACGTAAGATGCTTTAGAAGTAGAGACCATTTTTTAATAACATTCTTAGGTTTTATTTCCTCCCTGGGCATCAGGGCTTAGGAATAATTGGAGAAGGAACCAAATTTGAGTATTTTGTGCCTCCCTGATGGGCTGAGCTGTCTCTCATCACAGAGCATCTGGTTCATCTTAGGCCGAATATTCGGCAGGTTTCTCTGTGTGCGGCGGGGGAGGAGGCCTGGATCCAGAGCCTGGCTTTGCCACCCTCTCTCTGGGCAAGCTTGGCAAGCCCCCACGGCCAGGCTCCCTCCCTCACTGGGCTTCAGGACCTAGGTGACACAGGTGAGGAGGTCCCTAGAGGTAGCCACGTGCTGAGGAGTATCCCAACGAGAATCTCACTGTGATGTATATCACTGTGATGTCAATAGTGGAAAAATAAGCATAAGTCAAACAAAAATGTCAAAAGAATGCCCTTTGTCTTTAGATGGCCTCGTTTCTTATTGGGGTGAGGATGAGGCTTGTGTATTTCCTTTGAAAAATGTTTCCCAGAGGCTGATTCTCAGTCACTGGTGGCATGGAAAGCCATTTCAGGTATTACATGGACGGACCTGCTGTTATTTTCATAAATATATATTTATTTTAATGTACAGTGGAAAACTGTAACCGGTACGCAAGCCCATGATTTCATAGATTTTGTTGCTTGGGGTAAGGCTAGAATAAGCAATTTTAATAGTCAGAACTCAAAATGTTAAGTATGGCATAAAAATGTCAAGGTGGATGGGAGATCGCAGGAGGGGAGGGACAGCCTGTGCTCCCCATGTGTTGGGGTGCCGTGCAGCCCCCAGGAGATGGGCCCTGGGAGGTGAGGGAGAGGTTTACCTGCATCCTGTGTCAAAAGCAGTTGCTAGGAAACCAGAGCGCCCCCCCCCCCTTATTTTGTCTTTCTTTTAAGGTAATTACTGTTGTGTGTTGTTTGCTTTGTGTTTCAAGCTTGTTTAATGATTCCCAGCCCAAGGATGGTGGTGAACTTCAGAAATTAGAAATTGGGAGTGAGCTTTGGGGATCATTGAGGGCAGGAATGGAACATTGAAGCATTGAGAGTTTGCTACATTTGTTGAATCCTGTGGGCACTGACTGAGTGTCTGTGTGCGGGTCTGCGCCGCCTTCTTCCAGAGGGCTGCTTTTATTCCATTTTGGAGGGGGTGAGCTTGTGTGGTACGCTGAATTCAGTTCTGGTGTTTGCTGTAGCCTCTCTGGTCCCGATGGACGTGCGACTGTCGCATTCTGTCTTCCAGTTACCACTGCCATGTTTACCCCTACCCAAACACTGCTGAGGAGCGGAGGGAGATTCAGGAGGGACTGAATACCCGGATTCAAGATCTTTACACTGTGAGTAAACGGGAAATGGTTGTCTCCTTCTCCGAACGCATAAAATATTTACAAATCCATTTACTTTCTTATTTAATGTGGAAAATTTTGGTGTGGACAAATGATGGTGTTTTAGGGAGACTGGCCAGTCACTCACCTCGCTCCTCTACATGCAGGTTTTATTTTAGCAGCCCCTTAGAAATCTAGGTGGTGTTGATGGGACTTAGAGAAGGTTCTCTGGTCATTACAGGAGGCAAGCAGTCTATTTAAAATGGTGGCTCTTCTTTTGCTTGCACTACTGTAATTCATGTTTCTGCTTCTGTCGGTGAGAGCTCTTGGTGGCAAGGAGTAGACTCCGACCCGCTTAAGCAGAAGGGGTTTCCGGCCACATGTGAGGGGGTGGGGTTGGTGGCTGTGGGTTGACAGGTTGCTGAGCTGGGAATGGCAAGCATGGGGAGCTTCGTGGCCCAGCCCGGCCGCCGCGCTGTCACCCAGATGGTGACGTCTAACCATTTCCTGTCCCCTTGGGGTGGTGTCCTGGCGGAGCAGCTCCCCAGAGGGAGCCTCAGATCGGCTGGGCTTAGGTTTCCACCCGCTTCCCGGTGGTACTGGGGGTCAGGACAAGAAGGAATGAGCCGCTCCCTTCTCTGCCGGCCAGGAGAGGCAGGTGCCCAGCGGACAAAAAGCGAAAAGTGCCCGTGGTGTTGGAATCCCGTGTTTGTTCCCACCCAGGTGCTTCACAAAACCGAGGACTATTTAAGGCAAGTGCTGTGTAAAGCCGCCGAATCTGTCTACAGCCATGTCATCCAGGTGAAGAAGATGAAGGCCATCTACCACATGCTGAACATGTGCAGCTTCGACGTGACCAACAAGTGCCTCATTGCCGAAGTCTGGTGTCCCGAGGCCGACCTGCACGACCTGCGCCGGGCGCTCGAGGAGGGGTCGGTAAGGCAGGCCCCCCCGGCCCGGGAGCAGGCGCGAAGACGGGGGCTGCTCTGGGGAAGCCAGAGAAGTCCACTGACCTGGAGGAGGAAAGTGGGGATGCCCTCGAGCAGCGAGAGGTCCCTGAGCTGACTGTTCTCTGGAACCAAAGTTCTGGAGAGTCAGCCATCTGAGCTGGGCGCATGTGTCTTTTGTTGGCTCTTTGAGTACGGAATAGTCTCGTGGTTACAAGGATCTGTGTGTAGGATCTATATGTATCTATATCTGTAGAGGATCTCTCTCTCTATATATATGTTAGGTCTTTGAGTTTCTTAGTCATAGAATAGCACGTGTGAATGGATAGTTTTCTCCGTGGGGGTGGTCCGTGGCTTGTTGCATTGGCCCCCCGCCTGTTCGGGTGGTCTCGGTGTGAGCGCCCCCGTGGCCACTGACCCCCTCCCCCCCGCCCGTGGGAGAAGGTCCTGGAGACCGCCGGGCCGCGTGCGTCTGACAGCTCAGTGCCAGCTGCTGCACTTCTCTGATTTTGAGTGAGGTTGAAAATCTTTTCTGTTTAGGAGCCATCTGAATGCTCCTTTTTTTTTTTTTTTTAATTATATATATATATATATATTTGACAGAAACAGCTAGAGAGGGAACACAAGCAGGGGGAGGGGAGGGTCAGAGGGAGAAGCAGGCTTCCCTGCAGAGCCGGGAGCCTGATGCAGGGCTCGATCCTCGGACTCCAGGATCATGACCTGAGCTGAAGGCAGTCACTTAATGGCTGAGCCACCCAGGCGCCCCATGTTGGTCTTTTTCTTACTAGTTTCTATTGGCTCTTTGCGATACAAGCAAAAATATTTTCCCCAGTTTGTCACTCATCTTTTGATATTTCTGTTTGTTGGCTTGTTGGTCATGCGATTGTGAGATGTAGTTGAATATGGCAAATTGAACTTTGTTGTAACTTTGAACACCATGCTTTTCCCACTCCAAGGCTATGGGTCAGTCGCCCATGTTCCTCTGAGGGTTTTTTCTACATCAAAAGTCAGTTCTTTAATGGAAATAACAGGTTTATATATTTAATGACAGAGAAACAAATTTTCTTTTTTTAAATTAAATTAAATTAATTTTTTAAAGTAATCTCCACACCAACATGAGGCTTGAACTCTTGACCCTGAGATCAAGAGTTGCCTGCTCGTCTGAGCCAGCGAGGCACCCCAGGAAACCTTTTCATATGGGGTTTTTTTGGTTAGTCACCTTGGTTCATTACATAATTCTTTGATGGCACAAATGGACTTTTAATTTTCTTGGAAGAGGGCTGGCTTTTGTAGGCCTTATCAGCCAATCACGGCATTTCCTAGTGGTGCTGAAAACCAGCTCACCACCCAGCATCCCAAGGACCTGTGGGTTGGCTGATGTCTAGATGGCTTTTTGCTGCCAGTGAGATGAGTTCAGTGGGGACCCACAGCAGTACTGGGGTGCAGAGCTCCTGGCCAGCAGTGCCCTCTTTCACTTGGGGCCCTTTGGAGCTTCGGGCCTGTAGACTGGCAGACGACGCCAGTGACCCTTGTCGTTTCAGCTGTTGGAAGCGTGTATGTGTTGGTAGTGGTATATTTCCAGCCTTTATAGCTGGAGGCTTGTTTTGTGGAAATAAAATCCTTGGCTTGTGGTTTTGAAATTTTTGTTTTGTTTTCCGTGGGTATCTTAAACATGTGAATCCATTTTGTTCTGGCACGGTGTTCCTAACAAAAAGCCTGATAATTGCATTTTTCTTGTAAGTCTTTTTTAAGTACTTTTTTTTTCTGCCTATGTGCTCAAGAATTTTTTTTTTACTTTAGAGACCAATACTTGGGGGTGCCTGGGTGGCTCAGTTGGTTAAGCCACTGCCTTCAGCTCAGGTCAGGATCCTGGAGTCCTGGGATAAAGCCCCACATCGGGCTCCCAGCTCTGCAGGGAGTCTGCTTCTCCCTCTGACCTTCTCCTCTCTCATGCTCTCTCTCTCTCTCTCTCTCAAATAAATAAATAAAATCTTAAAAAAAATTAGGTGTTGATATGGCCATTCTGGGTTGGTATTCTCAGACATACAGTGTGTTCTTTTAATAGACAGTTATATTTTTAAGGATTTATTTATTTATTTATTTATTTGACAGAGCGAGAGAGACAGTGAGAGAGGGAACATGAGCTGGGGCAGTGGGAGAGGGAGAAGCAGGATTCTTATGGAGTAGGGAGTCCAATGTGGGGCTTGATCCCAGGACCCTCGGATCCTGAATTGAACTGAAGGCAAATGCTTAACGAGCTACCCAGGTGCCCCTACAGTTTTATTTTTTAATTAAAAATTTTTTAATTTCAGGCTCCTGGGTGGCTCAGTGGGTTAAGCCTCTGCCTTCAGCTCAGGTCATGATCTCAGGGTCCTGGGATCGAGGTCCGCATTGTGCTCTCTGCTCAGTGGGGAGCCTGCTTCCTCCTCTCTCAATGCCTACTTGTGATCTCTCTCTCTGTTACATAAATAAATAAAATCTTTAAAAAAAAAGACATTGAAAAAAATTTTTAAATTTAACTTCAATTAATTAACATATGATGTATTGTTAGTTTCAGAGGTAGAGGTCAGTGATTCTTTTAATACATAGTTTTAAAACAAGATTCAGAAGAGTTCTCCTGAATTAGGCTTTTCAGTATTTGCTGTCTTCTCTTGTCTGGTTTTCTCCTTCTGGACCTGCTGTTATGTTTCACTTGAGCGTTCTTTGCTTTTCTTCTGTGTTTGTCACTTTTTCTTGAGTCTTTTTTTTCTCTCTTGCGTTTTTTCATTTTTTACTTCTTTTTGATATTTTAAAAAGATTTCCATTCTTTCGCCTATTTCTCCCTGCTTTATTACCAGGAAGGTTTCTTCATCTTGGGAGTTCCTTCTAGTGTTGTCTCATTGCTGAATATTTTTTCCTATATTTTTAATTCCTTTCTGAGTTCTGTTACCTCATTTCTGACTTCCTAATTCTGCTTTCTGGTGCTTTTTCATATCATCTATTATTTTTCTAATTTTTTTTTGCTCCTTTTGAAAGAAGTAAGTTAAATTTTTGTCTGTTTTATAGACATATCCCTTTGGCATGCTTTCATTGTCCACCAGGTTGTTGGTCTGCTGTCTTTTTTTACTGTAACTTTATATAAAGTTTTCACCTCCATCTTGTGAACACTTTAAAATGTAATTAGTTTTTTGAAAACACGTTTAAATACACCAGGAGATTCTATATCAGACATAATATATATTTTTATTTAGAAAATATTTTTAAGATACTAAAGGAAACCATGCATTGCATATAATGTAAACACATCATCTATTTCTATCTTGGTTTTACACAACATGTTTAAGATACTCAAGGGAATTTTTAAAGGGGGCAGATTCAGGATCACTTCCCTAACTTCACAGAAATTTTTTTTTTTTAAAGATTTTATTTATTTATTTGACAGAGAGAAACACAGCCAGAGAGGGAACACAAGCAGGGGGAGTGAGAGAGAGGGAGAAGCAAGCCTCCCAAGCCGAGCAGGGAGCCCGATGTGGGGCCCGATCCCGGATCTCCGGGATCACGACCCGAGCCGAAGGCAGTCACCCAACCAACTGAGCCACCCAGGCGCCCCAGAAATTTTTTCTTTACTACTTCTGAGCAGGGATCAAAAATGTTTTAGCTCCTGGACCTGAGGCTTCCTTTCCCTCTTACCTGGACCTTCTCTTTCCTTATCTCTTTTGTTCCTGTTCTGCTTAGTTTCAATTTCATTCTGGAGTCTCTCGTCAGTCGAGGTCCCCATGGCCGAAGGACACCCCAGCCAGTTCTGTGATTTTGGGGGGTGGCTGGACTGCTGTGGCCCCACAGACCTCACTTCATGTGGACCCCTTGCACTCATCTACTCTGGAACTGGACAGAACCCTTTCCAGTTCCAGCTGCTTTTCTTGGGTTGTCCTTCTGTGCTTTCCAGGGAATGTTTTTGACTCTTTTGGGATGTTTCTTCCTCGGGTCTCTCAAATGCCACGTTGCTTCCCTCGCTTCCTCTGGTCTGGAGGCTCATGCAGGTATCGTTGCGTTGTCCCCATCTGGATGTTGCGGCCTGTGGGGACATGGTTTTGTGAGAAATGTTGTCTGTGGGATTTTGGTTTTAGCTCTGGTTGCCCTGTCTGCTCTTGAGGGGATTTGGGGAGCCTCAGAACTATGCTGCCACTTTGGATTTTCCCAGAATCCCCTCACCTGCAGGTATCTTAAGAAATTGAATTTGAGGGTTGCCTGGGTGGCTCATTCGTTAACTGTCAGCCTTCGGCTCAGGTCATGATCCTGGAGTCCAGGGATCGAGCCCCATGTCGGGCTCCCTGCTCAGGGGAAGCCTGCTTCTCCCTCTCTCACTCCCCCTGCTTGTGTTCCCTCTAGCTGTGTTTCTCTCGGTCAAATAAATAAAATCTTAAAAAAAAAGAAAAGAAATAGAATTTGAGTAGGAAATCGACTTTTCTGATACTGTTTTATTTTATTTAAAAAGGTTTTCCCTTCCATTACAAATAAATGTATTTCTGAAGAATTGTGAACACTGAAGGAAAAAGCTATATACATGACTTTGCTGTACTAATGTTGACATTTTGATTTATTTTCATCTATTTTTTGGTTTTCTTAGCTAAAATATTGTAGTTGTCTCCTGATACCTCTTGAACATTTTTAAGAGGTAAAAGATTAAATTTCAGTTTTATGGTAGTGATTCTGAGACTGCCTTATACAAACATCCCTGTTATTCTTGGCCCAGCTGTCTGCTTTCCTGCCCTTGCAGCCCGGCTGCACACTTCCTTCTGCAGGACCGCACCCCCAAGTCCTGTCCCCCAAGACTTCCTGACTCCTGTGGCCACTTGGGCTGCCCTTGAACCCCCGGGTGGTGTTTCGCACGACTCCGTGGGCCATGCAGAGCCTCGCCATAGCAGGAAGCCAGTGTTTGTTGAATGAACTCTTGGATAGTACTTTTTTTTCTTTCTTTTTATGCAAAAGAGAGAGAGCGGAGCTACGATCCCCTCATTTATGAACACAATCCCAACAAAAGAAACACCCCCAACTCTGATCCGCACCAACAAGTTCACCGAGGGGTTTCAGAACATTGTGGACGCCTATGGAGTTGGGAGCTACAGAGAAGTGAACCCAGGTCGGAAGCCAGACTTTGTAAATCCTCCTGTTTCGTCTGATTGCTGCTTCGTCTCCCTGCATGCACATAGTAGACGTTTGGGAAAGCAGGCTCACGGCTCCTGTCTTGCTATCTTGCTTAGTGTAAAGCACCCTTTTTCACCTGTCCGTTCTCTTTTGGGAATTCTGGAAAAGGTTGCATGTTCAGACTAACTAGAATTTTCTGCCGCTGGTGAATCAGGTCTCTTACTCTCCCTGCAGCTCTCTTCACCATCATCACTTTCCCCTTTTTGTTCGCCGTGATGTTTGGAGACTTCGGACATGGCTTTGTGATGTTCTTATTTGCCCTCCTGCTGGTGTTAAATGAAAACCATCCCAGACTAAATCAGTCACAAGAGGTAAGAACATAGACGCTCCAGCTCGTTACCCCTGGTTGGGTGATTAGTAGTGTCTTCTTTTTGACTAAACGGGATGTTTCCTGAATATGGGTTTTGGGCAGCAAGCATCCCTGACTAAGCTGTACGGGCTGGGGCCCATGACCTCCGTGTCACGGTGGCCCTCGGAGAAGCCCCGCTGATAGAGTGGCTCTAAGCGGGTGCGGGCACCGCCGGGTCCTCCTCTGCTCACGGTGCCCGGCTCTTCCCAGATCCTGCGCATGTTTTTCAACGGCCGCTACATCCTCTTGCTGATGGGGCTGTTCTCTGTGTACACGGGCCTCATCTACAACGACTGCTTTTCCAAGTCGGTCAACCTGTTCGGCTCCGGGTGGAATGTGTCCGCCATGTACAGCTCCAGCCACGCTCCGGCGGAGAGCAGGAGAATGGGGCTTTGGAAGTAAGTGCGTGCCCCGGCTCGCCCGCGGGTTTTGGGGAAGAGCGGTCCTCCGAGGCTCCTCGGCCCTCCTGTCCGTGAGCGTGAGCGCGCTCACTCTGCCCTCTGTTACAGTGACACCGTCGTCAGGCACAGCAGGGTTTTGCAGTTGGACCCAAGTGTTCCCGGAGTGTTCCAAGGCCCTTATCCTCTTGGCATCGATCCTGTGAGTGCACTTTTTCCTCGCCATGACCTTGGCTTCCTCTGTGGTGCCATCTGGTTTTAATTGTCACGGGGCTTCCTCAGACTCTTGGGCATGGTGCACACGGTTGCACATGAGGGGTTTCTGCCTGGGCGGCCGTGGCCCATGTGCACCCCGAATGAAGTGGGTTTAGAGATGAAGCTGACGAGCTGTCCATTTGGGAAGCCAGGTCTGTGCCCGGATGGGAGGAGTCCGTGGGGAGAGGGGGGGCTGCTCTCTGTCATGGTTCCTGACCTGCTCTTACTCTCGGGAGAGCCAGCCCTTCAGGAGCCTTAAGTGCAGGCTGCTTCCTGTAGTTCTTCTTTATATGTGGGGATTATTATTGCTATTTTTTACCTTTTGATCTAGAGAGAAATAGTATGGAGTTTTAGAGCCTGAAAGGGAGCTCAGAGTCATCAGGGTGCTTGTGGAAATAGTTGTTTGAAATGGGAAGTTTTGGAAAAGGAAGCCGCAGGGGACCAGGACTGCTAGGCCCCCCAATCTCCCCAGCACTCAGCGGGCACCCCCCCCCCCCCCCCCCCCCCCCCCCCCCCCCCCCCCCCCCCCCCCCCCCCCCCCCCCCCCCCCCCCCCCCCCCCGGCCAGGCCTTCATCAGGCTCCTGCCTGGCCTCCTCCAGGCTGAGGCGCTGTTTCCCTGGGCTGTCGGCCATCTTCCGGAGGAATCTTACCCTGGAAAGGGGAGCTCAGAGACCAGCTCAAAATTGGTCTGGGGGCACGTGCTGTAATTGGGCGCAGGAATGAAAAAATGGGCATGGCTTCAGCAGGCCTTCATCTGAGCTCTCCAAGCTAGTGCCCTCCTAATTGTTCTGTTTATTCTCACCTCTGCACATCATTTGTCTAATTCCACATTGTTGCCTTCTGTCTTCATATAATTGGAAGGGTGAAAAAACTTTTATAACAATTCCCTGTGGCTTTGGAGCCAAATTCCTAATAATGTGTAGCCTTGTGTGAAGGAGAGAAATGTTTCTGAATGAAGACCTCAAGGAAGAAAATTCAAGTGGGTGCTTTGAGGGGAAGGAGGAAACGGGGCATAAGTACTGCTTCTTTTTGCTTTAGGTTAATTTTAAAAATCGGCATTACACTGATAATGGTTCAAAAATAGACCTATGACGTGTACTTTGTATATGTACATGATCCAGCTCTTCCGAAAGGCCTCCTCTGCCCTGTCCTTATCCCTTCAGTCTGCCCGCCTCCAACCAGGGAACCGCTGGGGTTAATTTCTTGTGCCTCCTTCTAGGTTTCTTTATGAACATATAAATACATCTTTCTCTCCCCCTCCCTTTTTTTTTTTGCCTGAAAGCTCATTCTGTGCCCAGTTGGATTTAGCTTAGTCGTCAGAGAAAGACGTTCGTGTCACAGTTACCGAGTGGCGCTATTGCTAGTTTTCCTGCTCTCTGTCCCTCTCCTGCCCTCCGAGTCCCGTGGTGGCTGCCGGCAGCAGGCTCGTCCCATGGGTCCAGGCAGTCAAACTGAAGTCAGCCGAGAGACCTCTTTCTAAAGTCTTATTTCCACTTAAAAAGAGCGAGTCTAGGGGGCGCCTGGGTGGCTCAGTTGGTTGAGCGACTGCCTTCGGCTCAGGTCATGATCCCGGAGACCTGGGATCGAGCCCCGCATCGGGCTCCCTGCTCGGCGGGAAGCCTGCTTCTCCCTCTTTCACTCCCCCTGCTGTGTTCCCTCTCTCGCTGTGTTTCTCTCTGTCAAATAAATAAATAAAA